>PISW01011004.1:0-44421 GCA_004023785.1 Mungos mungo
CCTAACAGTGCGGTCTGTATCCCTAGAGCAAAGGAGAGTGGCACGATCGGATCCATGCTTGGAGAGATCTCTGTGGTTCTTGGTGAGAAATGGATCAAGGAGTGGCCAAGAGGATGCAGGGGGTGGGGGGCTACTGAGGGCTCGGCACGTCCCCAGTCGAGAGGCAATCCATTCCTGCGGTGGCTAATTTTGGGTGCCAACTTGGCTGGGCCATGGGGTGCCCAGATGGTTGTTCAAACGTTATTCTGGATGGTTCTGTGAGGGTGTTTTTAGATGAGATTAACATGTAAATCTGTGGCCTTGAGTAAAGCAGATTGCCTTCCACATTGTGGGTGGGCCTCATCCAATCAGTTGAAGACTTGAATGGAACGAAAAACTGCCTTTCCCTGAGCAAGAGGAAATTCTCCAGCAGACAGCCTCGGGATTGGAACTGTAGCATCAGTTCTCCTCAGTCCCCAGCCTGCCAGCCCACGGTGCACAGGTGAGCTTGCCAGTGTCCACAAAGCCAGACTCTGCAAACAGCAGCACAAGGTGGCTGGACCAACCCATCCTGTTCCCACGAGGCCCCCTTCTCCTAACTCCTTAGATCTGGATTTCCCTTGGGTTCCCTCTGCTCCACCACACAGGCCCCAGGGAGCTCTGCTCAGTCACAGGCCTGCAGTTCTCCCACGCTGACATCCAGTGATGACGCATAACGCGCCCTAGGCACAAAGGCGGAGGCAAGTCCATCCCTCCCACCTGCCCCAGGGCACTGGCCCTGCTTCACAGGCTCTTGACCAAGAGCTCCCATGACCTAGGTCCTGGTCTGCTGCTGATAAAGGCAGTGATAACCACGCAAAGTATGGACTGTGTTCTTATGACATCACATATAGAAACTCATTTGACCCCCTCAACAACCCTCAAGAGAGGCATTATTATGATATCCATTTTACAAATGGGATCACTGAGTCCCAGAGAGGTTCAGCCACTTGCCCAGAGTCACACAGCTGTCGAAGCAGAGAGCTGGGCTTCAAACTCAGTACTCTGGCTGGCTCTCAAGTCAAGGACCTTTTTAAAAATTGTGGTAAAATAGGGGCACCAGGATGGTTCAATCAGCCGAGCATCTGACTTTGGCTGAGGTCATAATCTCACGGTTTGTGAGTTCAAGCCCCGTATCAGGCTCACTGCTGTCACCTTGGAGCCTGCCTGGATCCTCGGTCGCCTTCTCTTTTTGCCACCGCTCCCCTGTTTGCACTCTTTCCCTGTAAAATAAAATTGTTTTTAATTGTGGTAAAATATACATGTAAGTTACAACCCATGTTCAAGTGTGTAATTCAATAGCACTAAGCACACTCACACTGTTAGAAAGCCCCCACCATCCATCCACAGAGCTCTGTCTTGCCAAACCGGAACCCCACACCCATGACACCCCGGCCTCCACCCTCCCCTCCCCACCAGCCCCTGCTCAGCTCTGTTCTCTTTTCTGCCTCTCTCAATCTGACTTCTCTAGGTAGCTCGTATAAGTGGGATCACACAGTATTTGTCCTTTTGTGTCTGGCTGACTTCACCTCGTATGGTATTCTCAGAGTTCACATGTTGTATCATGTGTCAGAATTTCCTTCCTTTTGGAGGCAGAATAATGCTCCATTGCATGGGTAGACTCACTTGGTTTATCCGTCCATCCGCTGATGGACATATGGGTTTTTTCCACCCTTTGGCTATTGTGAATGATGCTGCAGCAAACACGGATATACAAATAATCTGTTCAAGTCCCTGCCTCTAAATCTTTGGGGTACACACCCAGAAACATAGACCAGAATCTTAAGTGCTACATTCGCCTGCCCCCTAAACTGTAGGCTTTGCCATCAAGGCAAAGAAAATCACCCTGTCTCCCCAGATCTACTCACCCCAGCTGGTCTTCCTCCCGGTCCTGGCTTCCACTCCCCATAATCTCTATCCCCAGCTTAAACCTTCCTAACTCCAGGCTTTTATTCACAACTGCCTCCTGGACCTTTCCATGCCCATGTCTCACACGCATCTCAAACCCAACGTGTCCCATTGGGATGTTCAGTCCCCGCCCTCCGTGCGTGCGCCTTCCTACCCACCCACCCACACCATCATCTCAGCTGCCGGGACTCCCCCTCCCTCTCCTGCCCTCCCTCACATGAACCCCTCCACTTCTCTCCACGTCCGCCTCTCTCACTTCCCCGGGCCGAGCCAGCACCATCCTTTGCCTGGACCGCTGCATCGGCCTCCCCGCCTTAGAGCCTGACAATCAAGTCAGCACGGCAGCCAGGATCACCTCAGAACTTCCCCTGCCTTCTGCTGCTTATAGGAGAAAGTTTAAAGCCTTTACCAAGGCCTGGAAGGCCTCCAAGATCTGGTGCCTGCTGCTTCCTGCCTCCTTTTACGTACACCCCTGTCCCTGGCCTTCTTATGCTTTCTCCAAGGAACTCACTCAGTCATACGTCAGAGTCTTCGCACATGCTGTTCCCACTGAGGCCTGTAACACTCTTCCTCCCCACGCCCATCCCACCACCCCTTAGCGCGGCTAGTTCCTTCTCGCTCTTTAGCCCTCAGCCTGCCTAAATGTCACTTCCTCGGAGAAGCCTCCCACCCCTTGACCTTGACTCCCAGGCTACATGAGGAGCCTTATGTCGGTCTTACTATGTCGGTCTTACACAGCCCTAAGCTCTTTGCCTTCACAGCAACTACCAAAAATAATGATGATGTAACTGTTAGGATAATTATTTGTCTCCTCTCTGCCTTCTCCACATAATTATCAGCTCCACCAGCGCAGGGTCTTGGCCTGTCTTGTTCCTCACTGTATCCACAACACCAATGCTCAAAAATTATGTTTCAAATGACTCTTACGGAAAAACAAAGTGCCTGATGTCAGAAATGAGCTTCAACCACAGGTGAATTCCACCAGCACCACGCTGCCTCAGTAGGAGTGTGGCTTCTCACCAAACCACACAGCAGCAGTCCGCACAGGTGCCTGGGGACAGGCACACACACACACCTGTGCCCGTACCCAAGAGCGGCACACAGGCATGCGGGGGCACGCGGACACAGGCATGGAGAATAGTGAGGCCCCCAGCCCACACACTCTCAGACACGCACGCACACAGACTTGCACAGCAGGGGCACCGCACCCAGTACTCCCCTCCCTCCCCGCACACACCTGTACACACACAGCCAGGTTTCAGGTGACGCCTGTTCAAAGCCTCAGGGCTGGGACAACCCTTCTCAGCGCTTGGATATCGGAGTCACTTCCCAAGACCCTCCCAAAGACTTCAGCCCCCTTCCAGGTCTCCCTGTCCCCTCCCTGAGGCTTCTGCCCGCCAGCCCAGTTCACCCCAGTTCCCACACTGCAGTTCAAGGCTGGAGCAGGTGTGGGAGGCATGACCAAGGGCACGTGGGACCTCCTCAGCAGAACCACTGGTGCGTATTGCTCGCATGCTCTTTTCTGTATTTCCATATAAAATTACTCCGATTCTGGAGGAAGAATTCCAATGAGAAAATCCCACAAACAATGAAACTGGCTGGGTGATGAGAAGCCATTGTCATTTCTTGGGATCTGAACACTTCTCATCCTGGAAAATGGGAACTGAATTACGTACAGGAGTCTGATGTCTCTATGGGGGTTACCGGAAGAACTGGGATCAGAAAGGGACCTACGTGCACGTGTGCGTGCGTGACCGTCCTGCTCTGAGAGTGTGTCCGCAAGTATCCACGTCTGTGCTGTATCTGTGTGCTGATGTGAACGTGTGCACAAGTGTGTGTGTCTGCTCCACCCTCCTACCGCTGCATAACAAACGACCCTCAAAAACTAGTGGCTTGGGACAACTGTCATGTTATCACCGCTCATGAGTTTGTGGATCAGGAGTCTGGGCTTGGGCTCACCTCGGGGAATGCTCCTGTTCTGGGAAGCGCGGAGAGAAACAGGAGAACGAGGTAGTCCGGAGGGGCCAAGGTGGCGTCCCTCACATGGGTGGCACCTTGGCAGGGATGAGGAAGGCAGGGCTCCACCCAAACTTGAGACTGGAGCATTGATTTTCCAGCAGGTCCGTCTCAGGGTATCAGGCTCCTTGCAGGGGGGAGGTGGGCGGTGTTGCTCAGAGCTCGCGAGAGAATGTTCCCAAAGGAGTAAAATCCGCAAGCTGCTCACGGCCTGGACTTAGACGTCCAAGCACGTCGTGCCCACCACATTCTACTGGTCAAGTAAATCTCTAGGTCCAGCAAGATTCTCGGCCGGGGGATTGGGCTCCACACCTCTCAACAGGGAAAGTGCTGGAAATTTTGCTGCCGTCTCTAAGGCACCCCCATGTAGACCACATCCAGAAATCATCACAGTGTGGTGGGAAGACCTGCATTTAAGAGAGCCTTAGAGAGAAGTGTGAATCCCGGTGCTTCGACTCATAAGCTACATGGCTTTGAGCAATCTCATTTCTCTGAGCCTCAGTTTCCCACTCTGTCTAAGGCTATTGTGAGGACTTGTATATAAAGTTCAATTGACAGCATTTAGTGAACACCCACTGTATGCCAGGCGCCCGATGCATGTGCATGTCCTCGGCTCTCCCCTGCCCTTCTGCCCTGGGTCACACGCCCTGGGGGACCCGAGATGGGGGAGGGTAGGAGAGACCGACACTCCTCTGGAGCCCCAACAGCCTCCTGTGGTCACATCAGGACCCAACTCACAGCAGCCTGCTTCCCTCCAACCCCCGAGGGTCCTGTCTACACCGGTGCCAAGACACAAGGTAAGGCCCAGAGGCTTCACCATCTGCTCCAGCTGAGCAGGCTGGAAGCCTAGGCGGCAGCTCGGGGGCATCCCTGGATAACAATGGCGTGAATTTTTCATTTGTTTGTTTGATTTTCTGCAGTGAATGAGGAATAGTGCAACAACATCTGGAGCCGCCCCAGGCTGAGACACGTGGAGCGTTGGTGGCAGCGGTGACAGCCCAGACTACGGCACTCTCACGGCACGCTCCACATATGCGCCAGCACACAGACGGCGTGCACGCAGGCGCGTCCACATGCACGCAGGCGCGTGCATACGTGTGTGCGCGCACGCCTACATGCTGCGTGCGCGCATGCCCACATATGCAGTCATAGCCATGACACCAGGACCAGGCTAAGGGCTCCCAGTCATGGGCTGGAGCTTGGGAAGGCCACAGCCCCAAGAAGGTCCCTGTTCTCTGTGCCCTAGTTCAAACCAGTGAAAACTAAGCATGACCTACAGCAGTGCACAGAGGGAGCCCAGCTTCCCCGTCCCTCCCCAGGGGGACAAGGTTCTCCTGCCCACCCCCCACGCCCTCGCCCTGCTCCCTCTGCAGGCACGGTCTGGCCCTGGAGCATGTCACAGCCATCCCTCTCGTGGAGCAGATGTGAACAGCCTCCCTCTCTGTTCCCAGGAGCCTGTGCACCGCAGCCCCCGTGCCTCAAGACTGGTGCACGGGAAAGAGCCCCCCCACCATGATTCTTTCTCCAGCTGCTGAATGAGAAGGTCCACTAGGCAGCAGTATCTGGGGGTCCAGCCTGCACAGACGCCCTCTGCCCAGCCCAGCCCCCCTGAGGCCCCGGGGCATGTCTGCACAGGGCTGTGGGGCTGTGTTGCACATGTATATGCCCGGGGTGTCTGCACCTGTGTCCTCATGCTCACGTGGCTGCCTTTGCACCATGGTGAGTGTCTGCACATCTCCCAGCATATATCTGTGAGCGTCTGTGACTGTGTGTGTATCTGTCATCTGCCTTTGGAAGTGTGTCTGTGTGTTTCTAGGTCTGTGCTTGTGTTTCTCTGGGCCACTGTGTGTCCTTGTGTCTAGAGGTGTTCTTAGACCTTTGTGTGAACCCGCAAAATTGTATATGTTGGCATGCGTCTGCATATGTGTGTCTCTGGGCTTTTATACACATGCAAGTGTGTCTGTGCCTGTGTATGTCAGAGTGTCTGTGTGTGTGTGTGCACGCACCTGTGCAAGACAGCATGGCTATATATATACCAGCGTGTATATGACAGAGAGCTGGAGAAAGAGAGCTCGGGCTGTATGTGGGTGTGTGTCTGTCTGCCATGGAGGGGCGGGGCAGCAGGGGTGAAGGGAGGAGGTCATGTCACGGCCTGATCACCAGGTTCTCTCCAGCTCCAGCTCCATCCAGGCCAGCCGCCCAACCAGGCTGTGGGAAAAGGGCAGCCGGAGAGAAGGGAGCCTCCCGCACGAACAGGGCACCTCTGGCCAGCTGTGCCATGCAGTTGTAGATGGAGAAGGGCATGGGGCAGGAGTGGGGCAGGTGTGTGTCTCTGAGGCCCCTGACCCCACCTGGCAGCAGGCTGGTGGGCTCTGGGGCCAATGGGCAATGGGGAACCCCACACTCAGTCCTTTGTGTGCCCTCAAGCATCTTCTGTGGGTTTCCTTACTGGGTCCTCATATGGGGATTCTCCTCTTGACTCTTGCTCTTTCCTTCTCTGCACGTGTATGTCACTGATCAACTTTATGCCTCCCTCTCACCCAGGCTTTCCCCAGCAGTGTGTCTGCATCATCTCACACACGCAGCACCCGCCCCGTGGTCTCTGCCCTGCTCACCCTCCGGGTGGAATACTATGGCACACACATTTGACTGGGTCTCCGTTATTCTTTCTCCCCATCTGCTCAGCCTCCTTCCCTCCCCACGTTGGCAAGGGCAGTGTCTGTATCCTGATAAGCTGTAGTAAATTGTGAGTTGCTAGTAACCCAATGGACAAGCATAGCGATTCTTTCTAAGTTTATTTCCTATTTTTTTTTTTTTGAGAGAAAGAAAGATAGCACACACAGGGGAGGGGCAGAGAGAGAAAGGGAAACAGAGAATCTCAAGCAGGCTCCTCACTGTCAGCATGGAGCCCGATGTGGGGCTTGAACCCATGAACCATGAGATCATGACCTGAGTCGAAACAAAGAGTCAGAGGCTTAATCTACTGAGCCGCTCAGGTGCCCCCAGCATAGGATTTTTTAAAGCAGGATGTCATAAGGACACAGAGAATCTTGTGAAGTCCAAGGGCAGGCCGAGAGCCCAACCTCTGAAGGACCGTAAAGCTGATAGGAGCCCAGAGCCTTCTCTCTCTGTCATCTTCTCTGTATCTTCACTTCCTTCTTCTCTTTCAGCCTCTCCATGCACATGGCTAACAACCACAGATGGCTACGCCCCCACTCCTGAGCTTAAAGTGCCTCCGTTCCAAAGACCAGCCCAGACTGACCAGTGTAAATCCCTTCTAAGACTTGGAAAGAGAACATCTGAATGGCCAAGCTTGCGTCAATTGTCCACCTCTGGTCCAATCAGCAATGGCTAAGGGCAGAGTCACGTAGAAACCTGGTTGCCAATACCCCTTGGGTACGCCCTGCTGTTCTCAGATTAAAGGTCTAAGGGAAGAAGTTCAGTGCCAGGCCAGGTGAGTTGAGGTACCCAGGCAGCCAGGTGCTAGCACACCAAGATATACAGGCCTGGAACTCAAGAATGCAGATGACAGCGGGTGCTATGTGTTCCCCCCAAAGGTCTATATTGGAGCCCAAACCCCCAGTGTGGCTTATGTGGAGACAGGCCTCTAAGGAAGTAATTAAGGCTAATAAGGTCATAAGGGTGGGGCCCTCATCTGGTAGGATCAGTGTCCTTATAAGAAGGGACATCAGAGAGCTGCATGCTTGCTCTCTCTCTGCACAAATGTACCAAGGAATGGCCATATGATGACACAGCTGGAAGGTGACCACCTGCAAGCCAGGAAGGGAACCCTCACCAGAAACCAAATTGGTCAGAACCCTGAACTTGGACTTGCAGCCTCCAGAGCTGCAAGAGAATAAATCTCTGTTGTTGGAGCCACACGGTCTGTGGTGTTTTGTGATGACGGCCCAGGCTGACCAATGCAGTAGGTTCGTCCATGAAGGAACCATCAAAACGGATGTGACATTGAAGCTACAGGGACCCATGAGATCATCCAGGTCTGATGATGGGACCTGGGGGTAGCCCACACTACAAAGCTCTTCCCCAAGAGCACCTTTAGTTTCTGATAGAGTTGTACCCTCCACAGCCCACCAAGGCCCAGTTTAGTGGCAGCCTTGGGCTCTGCCCTCGGCAACACCACCCTCCTCTGTCTGCCTCTCCAGGCTCTGTGTTCACCTCCGAGCACACTGAGCAGGCCAGCCCCTGCTGCGTGTCACCTCTCCCTGGCTCCAGCCTCCTGCACCTCCTCATCTAAGAAATCCCCCAGGTTGGGGCCACAGATAGCAGTGCGCATATAAATGCCAGTGTGCCTCCAGGCAGGCGATCCTGGGGCATCCAGAGCTCCACAGCATGGGAGAATGGAAAGAAAGGCTTCTTGCATTCACAGATCCGGTCACTGAATGTCCTTCCTTTAGTGAAGCCAGGACAGTGAGACTCTGGGTCCCACCCGTGGTCAGGAGCACAAACACATCGGTCCAGGCCGTTCCACCATTTTTCCTCTAAAACATAACGAAGGCCTCTTGGGCCTCAGAATTCCTAAAAGCAAGCTGGTTGGCACACACTTTCAGTGTTTCCCGAGGGCACTCACTTCAAAGCACATGATCTCTCCAGCTTCAGGATAAGAACGGATTCACTGGTGTACCAGAAATCATACCGGTAGCTGGCAGTAGTAATCATTCTAGCTGACCTTTAATGAGCACTTACTATGCGCTGGGCACCGTGTTCTAAGCACTCTGCAGGCATCATTTCACTGATTCTCGCAACATCCCTGTAAGGTAGGTCTTATTATACCCATTTTTGGACAAGAAAATGAAGGCTCCAAGGTTAAGCAACTCGCTCAAGGACTGTCAGCTAATTAAAGGCAGAGCCAGGATTCAAATAGGAAGTTTGTCCAACTTGAAAGCCAAGACCCTGAACCTCTGTGCCCGGTCTTCACCGCAGGACACACATGTGTGGTTGGGACAATGGTCAAAGGGAAACTCCAGGTGACTGGCTGGCCTGCCTCTTGTTGCCAGTAGCTGACAATTAGAGGCACTGAAAATAAACACACTACCCAACCCCCTACAAGAACAGAAATTTCCACAGTTGATCCAGTGCCTGTCCTCACATCCTCAATAATTCTGCACTGTGTCTTGTCCCCTACTTGAAGTGCTGTGTCCCCAACTAAACCGTAAGCCTCTGGAGGACAGGACCCGTGTCCTCTTTTTAACCCACTTTCCCCAGGGCCGCACAAAGCAAGAATTCAATACAAACTTTCTGCCAGGCTGCCTACCGGTTTGTTAGGTGGGTAGTGAAGATCTGTTTGCTTGGATTGTTGGGTGGGATTGCCTGGATGGTAGGATGGTCAGTTAGCCAGATGCTGATGAGCTGATTGGATGGTGTCAGAGTGTGGGGTGAGGCCAGGGGGTTCCCTGAGTGGGAAACTTACCATCTGATCCCAATGGGGATCCTCTTGCACTAGAAAAACTCTCCCCAGGAGGGAACACAGAATCCTCACATGCAAATGCTTCTCCCTTCCTTCCTTCCTTCCCTCCCCCTGCTCAGCCAAGCCAGAGCTAGAAAGAAGGACTTGGGTGGTTCTCCTTCCCATCATCAGCCCCGAATAGCCCATTGTGGAGGACCTGGTCACTAGGAGGGGTGCTGAGTAGCCCAGCATGGTCACCCCTGAGAAACACATAAGTAACTGGCTGGCCTCGGTTGAATGCTTGGTCTGCTGGCTGGGTTCCTAAAGGCTGGGATGCCGCAGTGTAGAGAACAGGGAGCCCAGCGCTTGGGAGCAGCTCGGCTCATCCTGCCCGGGAAAAAGGTCATGTGCTCCGATATGAGTAATTAATTTTCTCCGAGCTGCGTTGAAAAGGTTAACCTGATTTATGGGATGCAATTGAGTGTAGAATGGGTTGTGTATCTTGTAAAAGGCCCGTTCCAGCGTCTGAGTCTATAGACTCACCCGCGGCTGGGCATCAGCTGGGAGCTGGCCCTACCTTTTATGCCTTTATGCAGAATCCACATGAAATTCCTAAAGAGAGCACTTCTTGGCCAGGAAGTTGCTTCCTGGACTCCAGATCCCTAGTGAGCGGTCACTGGAGCATGTAAAGAAAGCTCTCTTCTGCTACTGTTACCGTCCCCCCACTCAGCTACAGCTCAGCTTTAATCTTCATGCAATCCGGGGTTCAGGAAGAAAAGCCCAGCACTGCACTTGAGTTCGGAGTTCAAGGTCAGGTTCCTCCACTGCCTCTTTAGCCTTTGTGCTGCGTTACCCAGTCTCTCCATTTCTAAAATGGGGTGAAGATCCCTTGCCCTCTCTCCTTTCTTCTCATCATTTGCTCGCTGTGAGTCTGGGAAAATTACATAACCTCTCTGTGCCTCAGTTTCCTCATCAATAAATGACATAAGAGTACCTATATCATAGGGTTGTTATGAGGAATCCATGCATTAATATGTAAGAACTTAGGACAGTGCCTAGATCCAAATAAATGGTACATAGGGTTTGTTGAAGAAATGAGTAGAGTCTTGGGGCGCCCGGGTGGCTCAGTCGGTTGGGTGTCCAACTTCAGCTCAGGTTATGAGTTTATTAAGCCCCATGTTGGGCTATGTGCTGATGGCTGAGAGCCTGGAGCCTGCTTCAGATTCTGTGTCTCCCTCTCTCTGCTCCTCCCCTGCTCATGCTCTGTCTCTCTCTCTCTCTCAAAAATAAATAAATACTGATAAATAAATAAATAGACTCTGGAGATGAGAGATGACCAGGGGCTTCGATGTCTGGTTGTCCTCAGCAGGGCGTTAGGCAAGGCCAGAATCTACCAGCACGGTCACCCAAGCCCCCAGCTGAGGAGGGCACCAGCAGTCCTGGAACATATCGGACTATGGTGGGCAGAAAGGGAACATATGGAAATCGGAATGTTGTGGTCAGGAGAAGTTTTTTCTTCCTCCTGTCTGTCTTTCCTCAATCAAGATGTAAGCTCAGCTCCCCAGCACCCACCACAAGTCCGCCCATCAAACCCAAAGCTGCTGGTCTAGCACCACCTAGTGGCAAGAGTGGGGGTGACTTCTGGGCCCCTCCCAGGGCAGCGGGAAAGGAGTGGAGGTACTTAACTTACCTGCCAGGCACTGGGGCGAGGAAAAACATGCCACCGGAATCCGCCCTGAGAAACCTCGCCTGCTGAGAAACGTCTTCACTTTGTGCCCCTGGAGTACACAGTGGTGTGGCACTTTACAGACGTTCCCTGGTAGGGAGCTCAGCATCCACATGCTCCTACATGTCTGTGTAAGTACTGAGTAAGTGGGTTTATATGTATGAAGAACCTGGACCAGTGCCTGGCCCAGGAGAGTATCTTATAATGTTCCTCACTGGTATGTGTGTGCGTATGCCTCCCATCGACTGTGTCTGAATGTTCACATAAATGTGGATGGATACATTGTTTACAGGCTACCTTTGTGTTTATGGATGCAAACGTGTGCGTGTGTACGTAAGAATGTGTACTGCTTATGTATGAATATACACTTATGCATATAAATATTTTTTTATGTCTGTGAGCATGGTGTGCCTGAAAACGGAGAGGCGTGGAGATTTAAATATCTGCGTATATGTGCGTCTATGTGTGGATGGGTGTCTCTGAGTACATATGTGTGCACTCTCACCGAATAGAGAGTTTGGGTATTAGTTTTATATGCTGTATAGCAATGCCACAAATTACCACCACTTTGGCAGCTTAAAACAGCACCCAAGCATCATCTCATACTTTCCATGGGTCAGGAATTCAGGCACGGTCCAGCCGATCCTCTGCAGACAGTCTCATAAGGCTGCATCTAAGGTGTTGGCCAGAGCTGCAATTTCATCTGAGGTGCAGGGTCCCCTTCCAAGTTCGTGTGGTTGTTGGCAGAATGTCTTTCCTTGTAGCTCTAGAGCTTGTGGCAGCATGCATTTGCAAAGTCTGCAAAAGAATATCTCTCTCTCTTGCTTGCTTGCCCACTCTCTCGCTCTCACTCTGACCTCTAGACCTTCATTTATGGCCTCAACTGATTAGGCAAGGCCCACCTTTCAGATTAACTCAGTCAACTGATTAGGGACCTTAATCACGTCTAGAAAATCCCTTCAGTTTTGCGATAAAGCATAACCTAGTCACAGGGTGTAATAACCACCATACTCATAGGTCCCCCCCCCATACTTAAGAGGAGGAGATTATAGAGGGTTTGTACACCAGAGGGCTAGACTCTTGGAGGCCATCTTAGAATTCTGCTCACCATAGCATGTGTGCACATTTACATGCTAAGCCTTGTATGCACACTGGTCATATGCAGGGTAGCATCTTTACGTGTGTCTCCATGAGTGCGCTTCCTCTGTGGGCTGTTTTCTTCCCCATGGAATTGCAGATTCCTAGAAGGGAGAGTGGGGCCCCTCAAGGCCAGAGCCACCTCCTCCATCAGCCCAAGGACTCTGTCAGCACTGGGATTTCAGCTGACCCCTCCTGAGGAGGAGCTTTCTGCGCTCTCGGCCCCACACCCTGTGCCAGGTCGGAGGTGCCGAATCACCATCGTACCTGGCTCACACATGTGCATGTCTGTGCGTGCACACAGACTTGTGCGCTTGCACGCACACGCTGGTGACTCACTCTGAAGCAGGGTCAGCCTCTCTACGGACAGATCTCCCTCCTGGTCCTTGAGGGAAGCCACCCCCTGCCACAGCCCCTTCCCCTCCTGCCATGGACGTACAGTCCCCGCCCTTTCGGAGGTCAGAAGGCTGAGACACCTCTGCCTACCCCCCAACCTGGGCTCCTACTTGGGACCCAAATGGCCATACAATCAGGGACTGGGCCCCACGGTCTTATATGAACATTGTCTAAAGGGAATATTAGGCCCAGGAGATGCTGGGGCCAGGGTGGGCTGTGGCTAGAGGGTCGCCAATGGCCAAGTAAGCTTGTGGAACCCCGACTGCCGCAGCCCCGTCTTGGAATTTTACATGTCAGAGGAGCACAGGAAAGGCTCAGAGAAGGCCTGCCACAAGGAAACCTGCCTTGGCTTACTCAGCACTGCCCCAGCCTATTTGTCCACAGCCGCTTCTCCCCAAACACATTCAACAGAACCCACTCTGGGCACATGCTTCCCTGGGACACTCATGCAGGCCTTTGGGGGTGATGGTCAGGGTTAGGGGGCTCCTGTGCAGAGGCCCGTCCTGGGAGGAGGGGCAGGAGTGGTGGAGACCACCCTAGAGGGACAGCAGGAAAGGCACTGGGCACAGACCTTCTCATAAGTAAATGTCCTCTCTCATAGCCCTTTTCCAGCCACGGGTCCAGGCCCAAATGAACGGCAAAGGTGGCCCGGCCCCCGTCACGGAGGCCTCAGGCAGCAGCAAACGTCCAGCTCCTAATGGGACAGAAAGGTGGAGAGAGGGATGTGGCGGCTGAGCTGAGCCATCAGAGGCACCCGAGGCCTTTGTTGTGTGCAGAGAATAAATCTGGGGGTAGCACGAGGAGCCAGAGCCGGGGGAGGGGGGTCGAGAACTCAAGAACACATCTGTGCCTCTCCCTGTCATCTCGAATTTCATATTTACTTCTGCTGATGAGATTTCGTCATGCTCGATTACGATTCATAGACTTGCGTTTCCAGATTTTATGCATCAAAATGCTCTGATTTACAGAGTCACCCTAAGCCTGACACTGGCCCCCCAAGGTGCTGTTTCTGAGCTTGGGCACTGAGGCTTGTCCTGGGGCCGCCCGGAGGCCTTGTTTCCGGGTACGGGGGCCTCAGAGAAAGCCTCCAGGCATCTATGGGAGCCATGAGGTCGGGCTGTGCGTGGGGGTGAAGGTGCCCTGGTGCTGTAGGGGCGCCACCTGCCAGCGCTGACCCCACACTTTGCCTTCTGCCCTTCCTCCTGCCCTTCCTTCAAACCCCTCCCATGTGGCTCAGAGACTCTCTCCCCTGCTGGCTTTGATGAAGCAAGTGTTGTTTCTAAGCAACGGAAGTTACTTCTATGATTATATTACATACAGGTGTTACTACACACAGATATTACATGCATCCATATTATGTACACACATAGATTACATATATTATTACATGCATGTTACATGCACAAATGTATTACACACATAGTGGCTTCTATGATTATATTGTATGTGTGTGTTACATACACGGGTTACATACATACATAGATTACATATATTACATGCATATTACATACACACATGTATTAATTACATACATAGTTGCTTCTGTGATTACATTACATAAGATGGTTCTATCGGCTGGAAGCAAGCACAGGTCCCACCCACGCCCACAGAAAGGAGACGCTGCAGGAACAGGAACCCCAGGAGGGTGGGATTGTTGGGGCCACCGCAGTCTCTGCCACACACTCCTCACGGCACCGTGGGACGCTGCTAACACCGCTCCCATTTTACAGGAAAGGAGACGGAGTCAGGGACATTATCCAAGGTCACACACATCGGAAGGGACAGGTCTAGGACTTGAACCCTGGTCTGTTTGCTTCCTCACTCTGAGCTCCTCACCACAGGACAATGCCACAAAAGGGAAACCAGATGTGAGCCCAAGCCGGAGTCTGGGGCTTTCACACACTGATTATGTAGTGCCTCCTCTAGGATCCTGGGTTCCGAGTCTGTTTGGGCAGAAGAGACACCCAGGTCCTGGGTCACTGATGTGACCTTGACAATAAAGTTCTCTGGAGGAGCAAAGGGTGCAAAGGCTGGCAAAATCCAAAGCACCAGGGTGGGAGCTGTATGGGATGCCAGGCCCTGTACATGGCAAGTCCTGAGCCCAGGGGACATTTCCATCCCTTCTCAGACTGGCGTCTACACCACTGGCCTTTGGAATTGCGGCTTATCTTCTGATCATCTGCCCGGCTCCCTGCTTGGGTTCCTGATTCCAGTTGAGCTTTTCCTCTGGGATCCAAACTCCACCTTCCTGACTTTCATGCCACAAGGGGGCCAAAAAAAACTCCTGGCCGCTGAACTGGTGGCCCTCTGGCTGACTTGAGCCCCTGGCACCTTAACACACCGCCATCGCTAGGGGCAGCTCACTGGCTCAAACCTGCTCCGCCTGGCGGTCACCTGCAGGCACCACCCCCTCCTTCAGCGTCCCGTCTCCTCACCCCATTCCTGTGGGTCATGTCCAGTTACATGCACACACCCCACCTCTGGTTCCTTCTTTAAAAGTCACCACCACCCTTGGCGACCCTCTCCCTCACCACCATCTCACTATAATTGTTGTCACACTTCCCATGCCACCGCCACGGCCGCCATCACCTTAACCGTCACCACCAACAGTATCATCACTTTCAGCACAGCGTCCCCAGACCGCCACCACCATGAGCCCCTCCAGTTCTACCATAACCATCCCCACCCCCCTCCCCAATTTCCTCATGTCACCTGTAACCACCCCCTATTCCTGACGCCACAGTCATCCCTCACCACTGCCGTGGTCGCTCTACCCACTACCGTCACTGTCACTTACCAAGGTATTCAGGGTCCAGACAGCTTCATAGGGGACAGAGCTCAGATAGAAGGGCAGAGGTCCCAATATCAGACATTTCCTGGGCTGCTGCTAATGTGGCACCGGTGCTGTCCTTGCCTCCACCCGCAGCCCCTCCCACGCTTCCCCCAGTCACAGGGTAAGGAAATGCGTGCCCTCTCTGATGCCACAGCCAGGCCTTGATGGGAGGCCGTGCAAACGCCAACCTCCCTCCTTCCCTCCTCCTTCCCATCGGAGCTGGCGACTGTTTCCAGGCCAGGCCCTCCTGATCCCGGCTGTTACTACCGCCTCCAGTGTTTCCTGGAGCCCAGGGAAACGGTGCCCTTCCCGCACCGGGCAGCTGAGAGTCTGGCATTGATTACCAGCCCCATAATTACCCTGCAGGCACTGGCAGGGATTTCAAGGCTGATTGACTTCAAATGAGAAATCCATGGGGATTCGGGGAGGGTGCGGGACCCTTTGCTGGGGGGAGGGGGGCAGATGCTGTCCTCACCTGCCTGGGCCCCTGTGTCTAATACCACAGCTTTGCAAGCAGGACATCTACCTGCTGAGTGATACCCGGAGGCCTCCCCTGGAGGCTGAGATCTAGCCAAGCCCCCTGCCCACAGGCACATCAGCCTTTAGAAAGGAAGGGTCTGGATGGAACCTGCAGGGGCTTGGGGAAGAGGAGGGTTCTTCAGAGTAGACAAAGTGAGGGCCTCTCCTCCTCCCCGGGTGCACAGGGGAAAGCCAGAGGGTTAGGATGTTTTTCAGGGGCGAGTGGCAGCTCAGGCAGGCCACTCGAGGCATTAAAAGGAACTGCTCCCGGGGCGCCTGGGTGGCTCGGGTAAGCATCCGACTCTTGGTTTCAGCTCACGTCATGATCTCACGGTTCATGAGTTTGAGCCCCACGTCGAGCTCTGCACTGATGGAGCAGAGCCTGCTTGGGATTCTCTCTCTCTTCCTCTCTCTGCCTCTCCCCTGCTTGCTCACTCGCTCTCTCTCAAAATAAATAAACATTAAGAAAAAAAGAAAGAAAGAAAGAAACTGCTCCCAGGCCCAGAGGAATTCAGAGGTGAGGCCTGCAGGGAAATGCCTTCTCAAATGAGACATAAAAATGCATCCTCTGATCCTACACGTATTTACCAGCCCACAAATTCACCCACAGGCACCTGCACACACACATCTGCACTTGAGAACACACTCTCTGCCATTTCCTACATCGCGTACTCACAGGCTCAGAGGCAAAAATAAACACAAAGAGGGGGCCCTCCCACCTGTGTCCAGCCAGCCACACATACACACACACACACACACCTTCCCCCATCCTAACACACACTACCACACCCCGCACCACCACGCACTCACAGCCTCACACACGCATATGCTCACACATCTTCAAACACATTCCCACGTACTCAGAAGCCAAATGCCCGGAAAAAGAAGAGAGGTGTCACCTCCACACTCATGTGCTCCTTGAGAAATTGTGGGAAGCGGCAAGCCACTCGTTCTCTCCTCCCTCCCCCTCCTCGCAGAGGGGTTTTCATTTAAAAGTTTCCCGAGCCCAGGCTTTCAGATTACAGTCTAGAGTATATAGGTTTCCTAAAGATAAGGCTGAGAAATTGATTTCAATTACCAAAGGGGAGAGGCTGTTCTTCTCAGCCTCCTGAGCGGAGCATTAACCCTGGAGATCCGGGAGCCAGAGAAGGAGGGAACCTGCGTGGCAGGCACACATGGAGCCCATGCATGTGCACGTGGGGCTCACACACACACGCACATGCCCATGCAAGCCTCACTAGCACCCAGCTTGGGCACAGAGCCGAGGCCTTCGCGTCAGGAGGCCTGGCTTCTAGCTTCGGCTCTGCCGATATTTTGCTATGTGATCTTGGAGACCTGCCTTTCTCCCCGCTAGGCTTCTCTTCCTGACCATATTCCTGCTCCCGAGGGTTCAAGAGGCCAGAACCCACTCCTGGTGGGGCACCCATCTCTGTTGACACTGTGGGCTCCCCGGGAGACCGAAGCAGACACTCGGGTGCCTCGGCAGCAATCCTGTCTTCTCTGCACACGGGGCAGGGCGCTGCTTTCGTCAGAATAAGCATCGTTAGCTGCTACAACAGGCAGGCTCTGACATCTCCCTGGCTGGAAGGAGTTTTCCTTATGCACACAAAATCCTACCTACAGGTGTTCATTTCCCAGTGCTGCCATGGCAAACGACCGCAGAATTAGCAGCTTGTTAAAAATGCCATTTATTGTGGCACCTGGGTGGCTCGGTCGGTTGAGCGTCTGACTCTTGATTTCGGCTCAGGTCATGATCCCAGGGTCATGGGATCGAGACCCACGTTGGGCTCCATGTTTAGCGTGGACCCTGCTTAAGACTCTCTCTCACTCTCTCTCTCTCTCTCTCTCTCTCTCTCTCTCTCTCTCTCTTTCCCCCTTTACCCCCTTCCCCCACTTGTGCTCTCTCTCTGTAAAATATAAATAGATAGATAGATAGATAGATAGATAGATAGATAGATAGATAGAACCATTTATTGTCTCATAATAGGTAAGATGTCCAAGTGAGGATTTGGCTGCGTCCTCTACCTAGGGTATCACAAGACCAAAATCAAGGTGTTGCCCTGGAGGGAGGGAATTGCTTCTGAGTTCATGTGGGTTATTGGAGATCATAGGACCGGGGTCCCCATTTTCTTGCTGGTTGTTGGCTAGAGTCCTTTCCAGCCTTTAGCAGCTGCCCACATTCCCTAGTTCATGGCCTCCTCCATCTTCAAAGCCACCAAAGGCACATCAAGTCCTTTTTACCCTACAAATCTTCCTGACTTCCCTTCCCCACATCTCTCTGCCTTCCTCTTCTGCTTTTAGGGCTAGTGTGACTTCCCTGGGTTTATCCAGATAATCCAGGATAATCTCCCTATCTGATCAGTAATCTGAATTATACCTGCAAAGTCCTTTTTGCCATGTAATGGATGTAATATATTCATGGACACAACACCAGAGGCAAAGGTTATGGGGGCTAAAATTCTGCTCCTCCAGTGGGTCAAGTGGCACTCCTCCAGGGGCGACTCAGGGACCCAGGCTCCTGTCATCAACACTGCCCTTCTCAAGTCGCAGCTCCCATTGTTGCCACAGGAGGAAAAAAAAAGGGCTTCAATAATTTCATGGGATGTTCTCAGGTGCCATCCTGGAAATACCGACATCAGTTCTGCCCACAGCTCATTCACTAGAACCAGTCACATGACCCCAACTTAACTGTAAGGAAGGCTGGGAACCATACAGGGCACGTGGATATTTGTGCACGTGATAGCTCACAATTGGTCTCTATCATAGGGCCTGAGATTGAAGAACTCAACAGGCAGGAGACTGGGAGGAAGAAATAGCCTGATGCGTTGGTTCTTGATGAGAAGCAGCAGCTGGAAATGGTGTCTCAGAACCTCAGTGGGAGGTCCTTCTTCCCAGGGCCTCCCGGCAGGCTCTGCAAAGCTGTACTGGTCTGCCCGTGGGCTGAAGACCCCTGGGATGAAGAGGAGGGATCACCACATGCACTGCCATCCTCTTCTGAGTTCAGGAGATAGAATATGACAGATTTGAAAACTCAAAGCCACAACCAGGACAGAGGACCTCCTTTCGAGTACCCAATGTGGAATATCCGGCAGGTTCCTGACAGTACCAACACCCTGGGGAGCCCTCTAGAATCTTCCTGTAACGTCAGCCTGGCTCTGCTATGGATGATCATTCCACTGACCATGAACTCTTCTCTTCTCTTCCTTGTGCCTTCTCCAAGGTCTCAAGGCCGGTGACCTCTTCTCTCTTTATCCTTCCTACCACCCCCGACCAAGGACTGATGACAAAGGGCTCACATGTCACGGAGCTGTGTGAACCAAATGGAGCTAACTTGGGGAAATGCTTCTCTGTGGTGCCAGAGGTGACATTCTTCAGTAGAGAGCCAGGGAGGAAAAGAATACCCAGCCCTCTTCCATTCTGACCTGACCTGGTTTTCTTGGGACGTGACTATCCCAAAGAGACAAGCATGAAGATCACCATAGCTGTTATTCATGACCCAGTTAACTAGAAAGCTCTCCAACCATCACCCAACCTGCTTAGCTGAGCGCAACCCCTAAGAATCTGCTTTAAAAAAATTTTTTAAAAACAGGAAACTGAGTCATGGATAAGAGCATTCAACAATCAGCAGTATGTCAGTGGGCAGAGTTTGAGGCAGATCAAGGCAGATGATTTGGGTTAGAACCTGGAAACAAAATTAAAATACACAAAACTTGTCTGGGGGAGAGTTGGCTAAATGATTTGAGGATAGAACCCCCATCTTTAAGGTTCCTGGGCAGCCGTGATGCGGAAATATGATGGAGAAATCCAATCACGAGGAGGAGACACAGGTGGCGGTTACATTTGCAAATGGAAACTGAAATCAGTCGTAGAGGAAAGTTACTGTAACAAGCAAGAGACTTGCAGACAGCACTCAGGCCAGAAGATGTTCTTGTTGCTGCCTAAATCAACTGAATATTTTAAAATCCTTTCCACTGCTATAGAAGATGTTCTAAGGCAAATCAGGAATCGTTGCTTTGGGAGACTCTGTACAATCACAGCTAGACATGGGAATAAAAGCCACAGGAATAAAAGTACGGAAGCGGTACACTGCGCAGAGGAAGTAAATATAGCCTGTACTTAGAGGAGTCGTCTTAGCTTCTGTGCCTCCCACCCCCGATCGCCTCTCCCTGCCCCACAAAAATAACGTCTGAGATAAGGATTTGCATGCAAGTAGTTTATCTGGGAAAGTATTCCAGGCAGGGAGAGTGGGGGGCTGGAGAGAAGGGTGGAAATCCAATACAAGGGTCCACTATCAGGTTAGCCATTGCTGTGGGCAACTGGGGCTCTATCCTGCTCGGACCCTTTGAGGAGAGGAGGTGTGCAGAACACATCTGAAGATAGGAGAAAACGGTACTTATCCACAAGGTCCTCAACCTCACTGCTCAGGGGTTGCCCCAAGGGGTTGCTGTTAACTCCCTCTGATAGCATCCTGGTAAATGGGCTCCGGGTGGGGCAGGGGTGGAGGGGCTCTGGTTTGTAACATTTGCCAATTCCCATGGTATAAACGCTCCCACCATGGCTGATTCCAAGCCACCAGTGGTTTAGCATCTGGTGAGCCAATGCCTCAGTGTATGACCATCGGCTCTTGCAAGCCAGCTCGAGCCGGCTCTAGCACATTACAGAGCCACACACCCAGGTTGGACGTATATGGGTGCTGGCGTGTCCCCATGGGAACCTCAAGTCCAGCGTGGGGAGGCGCTGGGGCAGAAGTCACACCTGCTTGAAGCAGGCTATGACAGCAATGGCTGGGGGGAAAGGTGGGCCCAGGAGATGCCGGAGACAAGACAGCACCCTGGGCAAGAACAGGCGGAGGGCCGCAAAGCCCCCTGGCGAGCTTCTCAGGACGCAGCCAGGCCACGCCAGACGGGAGTCAGGAATGAACGACTTGAGGGAGAAACGGAGACCCAGGAGACCAGAGGAGGGGAGTGTAAGAGAGTCCCCAGGATGGAAACTACCCTGGGAGGAAGCGCCGCTGATTACAGCCAGAACCAACCACACCGTAGTGACACGTGGGGGTGACCAGCAGGGGATGACAGCTCTGTACATGCTCAAGCTGCCTTAAAACTTGGATGTGACTCATCCCCTAAGGTGGGTTCAGTTCCAACCACTCCCCCCCTTTTATTACATCAATTCATATTTACTGAATTATTAAGTCATCTCAGAATGCTTTGCTCTTGATGAGACTCCGGCACTGGTCCCACTGGATGTAGAACTGAGCCGGCGCATCTCGGGGAGGCAAGGAAACAGGGCGCACCCTACAGGCATGGTCGGCTTTCCCCAAGCTGTTGCTCACCGTTCCCTCAAGTTTCCAACCCAGAATCCCGGAAGCAGGCAGGAGGGATGCTGGGCAAAGTCCCGATTTCCTCGGGCCTCTAGCCAGGGCAGACTAGGACTGCCGACTGAGCCCATAGAAGAAAGTGGGCTGGGCGGTGTATAAGCAATAGACATTTATTTCCCACAAACTCCGGAAGCTAGGAAGTCTTAATGCTCATCTCCCCACGGCCTCTGAGACGGGCTCTCACCCTATGTGTCCTCCCACTGTGGCCAGGCAGGGCTACCACCAGGTCACAGGATGTCAAAGTTGCCCCCCGGCCCCCGTGTCTTGGAGCTGGGTGCAAACAATGAAGGTGTGACAGCAGTTCTTCAGAAAAGCTGGAGGCAAGGGTCATATCCAGCCCTGTGGGGGCGGAGGGGTTGTAAAGGTACATGATCTGACATCCATTAGGACAGAAGGAGCCAGGAGACAAGGGAGCAAGAGATCTCCAGGTGTCCAGAGCCAAGTTCATAGAAGATAGAGGCACACAGAATGGCTCAGAAGAATTTAAAAAAGGAAAAATATGAACATCCCAGAAAATTCTGCAACTGGTCTCCCAAGTATGTGCATGCTTTTGCATGTAGGCTCTCTCACCTTCCTAGCTGCACTAAGGACTGCATTTTAGGCACTGCCCAGGGGAAATGGAGAAGGGAAAATGGAAAACAGGCTCTTTTCTTAAAGCCCGTGAGAGGAGCTCCTTCCGTAAGCATTCTGGTCATAGAGAGAGAGCCTAGAAGGCTTCCCTTACTTGAAGGAATACACTTTAATGCTAGAAAGTCAGGAGGCCGGCTTGCCACTTACCACCCTCCCGAATGTTCATGGCCATGGCCAGGCCTGCTTGGGACGGGGTGGGTGGACAGTGAAGGGTGGGAAATTTCCACTAGGGGTAAGTTCTGCTCAGGCCCAGACAATGGGGCCCTTCTAGAGTCTGTCTCATCTTTACCACCCCCTCCTCCGTTTCCAGAGCAGACCAGTCTCTGTGGACTGTGCCCGCTGCCCTCGGAGGGGAGACAGGGGGAGGCGAAGAAGGAGCAGGGAGCCAGGGAGGACGCGGCGTTCCCTTTCCGCTCCTCTGCTCCTTAATTAAGTGCTTTCATTTCCCTCCTTCCTCTCCACGCAGGCCCGGCTGAGATAAGGCATTGATCCCCTCCCAGAGGAGGAGGAAGCCGGCGGGAAGCCTACAGTTCTCTCTTTGTGGGACAAGATGGATGGCTTATTAGGCAGCCCTTAATTGTGTGGTTTGTAACTTGGGGAAGTTCAAAGAGAAGAGAAAAGTCTGAGCTGGGGTCTGCCTAGAGGTCCATTTCTCCCCTCAAGGAGCATTCTGTTCAATATCTGGGACAGGAGAGCCCAGCCCAGATCAGCCCAGCCCAGCCCAGCCCCACCAAGGGGAGCGCAAGGACTCAGGAACTTTCTCAGTGAAAAGGCCCAGGCAGATCATCTCACACGGCCAGAATGATGCTGCATGTTGCCCAATGCAGCCAAGGACGGGACCCTGAGCTGCGAGTCCAGAAACCTGGGTTTAGGTACCAGCTCTGCCACTGGCTTCCTGACTGACCTTCATCGAATGCATGCCTCTCTGGGCCTCAGTTTCCCTTTACATCCAATGAGAGGGTTGGCCTGCACCCACAGTGTTTGAACTATATGTTCAGAGGATGTGATGTGGAGGGGGAAAGGGAGTCGCCAGAGCCCCAACTTCTTCTTCAAGGCCCATTTAGCTCTTTTTTGTCTATTGGAATTTTGTGGAGGCTCTGTGACATTAGACACATTATTTAACCTCCTGTCTCCATTGCTTGAGCTGCAAAATGGGCATAGAAATAGGAGTAATAGGAAGTGGATTTCAACCCACTCTTCACTCAACCCATTTCTTGTAAAACAGGAGGGCAGGTGCCCCGTTCATTCTTAGTCAGTGCCCCGCACACCGAAGGGAGAGGCGACAAAGTAGCATCCCGAACCTCTGCTTGGTTTCAAAACACCTGAGTCCAGAACTCCAAATAGCCTCCCCCAAACAGGTGTTGGAAGTCAAGACAATGGAATTTTTTGCAAAAGTTTTCAAACTGGGTGCTGTAGAACCTGGGGTTCCTTGAAGGAGTTTCAAGGGCCAACCAGGGGGTAGGATGCCATTAAACTGGGCTCCTGCTCTTCTTTCCCCGCAGACCACACTTCAACCAGAACGTCTCCACATCATCTGTTTTATGCTTGGGATTTCTGTATGAGATTTCACCTAAAGATTCTAAAAGATTTCTACATGTACGAAGGATTGGGCAACAGACTTTGTCTCCAAGGGGCTTTTCCATCTGTGGGTCACTGGTCCAGCTGGACTCCCTGGGCTGCTCTACGAGGCAGGGATGAGGCCGGGTGGGAGGGGGCCGCATCCCCAGCAATCCACGCCGCGTGGCTCCTGAAGCCACCAGAAGACTAATAAAGCCTCGGGTTGTTTTCTCCCCCATATCACTCTGGCAATATGGAGACTGGCTTGCCAACAGAAAACCAATTCTTCTGTCCTTACAGAGGGAGGAGGACAAGGAAAACGAGCCTGCACCTTAGCAGGCCGCAGGAGATGTCTCCCCCTAGCTCCCCTGTTCTCCAGGACCTCATGGAGACTCGGACAAAAACACAGACGAGAGAGATTCATCTGTCTGTATTTCATCTGAGGCTGGAGTTCCCAGCTCTTGGCAAAGGAGAGCCCCATTCCAAAACACAAGACCAGGACTGGGGGCGGGGAATGATTATTGCCTGTGAGGTACAGTCATTACAAATCTAGGGCTTCTCAGGAATATCTGGGTCCCTTCACTGTTTCCTTGGTGACTAAAGTGGCACAAATAAGTCAGAGCAGGGCAGCTGATTTAAAGGGCACTGGTGAGGACTGTACTTCCTAGACCTCCAGAAAAATCTTATCTCCGTGAATAACAAAAACAGTGGCTTCACTTTATCATTTGCCTGCTACAAGCCAAACCCTGAGCTCGGGTGGGACATTAGAGACTGTATCTCAGTAAATCACTTCTACAGCCCTAACCCAAAACAGGGACAGCGAAAGCTCCATTTCACAGCTGTGGAAACTGAGGCTCAGAGGTTAGTAATTTGCTCTAAGCTACAAAACTTGAGCCAGATTGTAACCAGATCTCACTCTAAGTACTAAAGCCTATGCTCTTATTTATTTATTTATTTAAATGCAAGTTAGTTAACATATGGTGTAGTATTGGTTTCAGGAATAGAACCCTGTGATTCATCACTCATATTGTAACACCCAGGGTTCATCCCCAACAAGTGCCCTCCTTAATGCCCATCACCCATTTCGCCCATTCCCCCCCCCAACCACTTTCCTCCAGCTACCCTCAGTTTGTTCTCTATATTTAAGAGTCTCTTATGGTTTGCCTCCCTCTCTGTTTTTATCTTATTTTTCCTTCCCTTCCCCTAGGTTCATCTATTGTATTTCTTAGATGCCACATATGAGTGAGATCACATGATATTTGTCTTTCTCTGCTGACTTATTTTGCTTAGAATAATACCCTCTGGTTCCATCCATGTTGTTGCAAATGACAAGATTTCATTCTTTTTGATCAGAGTTGTATTCCTTTACACACACACACACACACACACACACACACACACATCTTCTTTGTCCATTCATCAGTCGATGGACATTAGGGCTCTTTCCATAATTTGGCTATTGTTGATAGCACACCACGACCTATGTTCTTAACCATTTCCCTCTTGCCTCCCAAGGTCCAGGGTCCAAGGATGGTGAGGAAGAGGACGATGACAGTAAATGGCCGCTTACTGATGACTTGCCGGGTGCCAGGCCCACTGCTCTACATGTTTCTGGTTACATCATTTATTCCACAATCTATGACATAAGGACTACTCTCCCCAGATCACAGGTGACAAAACGAGATCACGAAGAAGTTAAGTCAGCTACACAAGGTCACATGCCTAGGAGGAATGGAGCTGGGACTCAGTATTCAGTATTCCATAGTTCACCCAGATCGACTCTTTCCTGTCAGTCTGATGGCCAGCGGTGGGGACGACAGAGCTGGGGCTTGTGGGCAGGTGCACGTGCCTGGCGTGGCACCACCTGTGGCTAACCCTAGTGACAGGCAGGAGGCAGAACTGCCTCTTCCACAGACAACAGGGGCTTAAGAAACAAGTTCTCACAGACGCCACTTCTCACAGAGGCCACCAAGGTGCAATAGACATGACCTGCCCACAGGAGGGGTCTGCCCAAGACCCAGTGCTGGGGTCCAGCTCCTGCCTGACATCTAACTGGCAAAAGATGGTAGGCAGAGAAAAGAGGCTGCCATGGGGGGAGGGGGTGGCATGCACAGCCAGAGCTTGCAGGGTCACAGGCTCTTCAAATGCCTACCTGCAGAACCAAGGGAGAAAGAGGAGATCGGGACCCACTGATTCCTTCCACAAAGAGCAGGCACTCAGCTGCAGAAGTCCATATGGAATGGGCCCAGAGACACTGGGAGTGAGGGGGAGCAAGGAGATGGTCACCAGCCAGCCTTATTTGGACCAGAGCAAGGAAGGAATTTCACTGCCCCCAACCTTCCCCTTTCCCAACCCTGAAGGGGTCATTTCCAGCAGCCTTATCTCCTGTTCCCAATAGCCTGTCAGCTGCTCTGGCTTGGGGAGGGGGAACATTTGACATGGAATCAAATTTGAAATGGGGATTATTATCTGTGACTATACTTTTTTTAATGTTTATTTATTTTTGAGAGAGAGAGAGCACAAGTTGGGGAGAGGCAGAGGGAGAGAAGGAGATACAGAATCTGAAGCAGGCTCCAGGCTCAAAGCCTGATGGGGGGCTTGAAGCCACCAACTGGAAGACCGTGACCTGAGCTGAAATCAAGAGTTGGATGCTTAACCAACTGAGCCACCCAGGCGACCCTGGGACTAAACTTTCTAATTTGGGGATGGAAACTTGTTTTATGCTTGAAAGTGACTTTTTTTTTTTAATTTCTTTATTCTATTTTGAGAGAGAGAGTGAGCCGGGAGGGACATAGAGAGAGGGAGACACAGAATCGGAAGCAGGCTCCAGGCTCTGAGCTGTCAGCACAGAGCCCGACGCAGGGCTCGAATCCATGAACTGTGAGATCGTGACCTGGGCTGAAGTCAGACACCCAACCGACTGAGCCACCCAGGCGCCCTGAAAGTGACTTCTTAAAAATGGACTTGTAGTCTAAAAGTGAGCCAATAAGCCATGGGGATACAATTTACAAGGACAGTGAGAGACACATAAAGCTGCATTTTATTTATATCCCATAAGTTGCAAGTTGCAATTTTTCAATGGATCCATAAAACCCGGCCAGCCCAGGACTCCATGAGATGAGGCAGCCAGAAGTATAGAGAAAGAGATTCTAAACTCCAGCCCAGAGCAAAAGTGAGGACAGGATTCAGCCTCTAAGGGAATCATGCAGATCAGCTAGACTCCCTGGGCCAGGCTGGCGTGTGTCAGAAACAACAATGAATGAATGTAACCTTCCAATCATGCCAACAGCAACACTGTCAGGGGGCCCAAGGAAATTGCCCAGCCATTGGGCCTGATTCTTTCCTCCAGAACTCTTGTGCCCCTCACTAGCCAGGAGGCTGAGATAAAAGAACTCGGGAGTGTATGTAAGGCCTAAACTGGACCTTACTCTGCGAATAACGGTGAATCACTGAAAATGTGTAAGCAAGAGAGTAAGTAGCCTAGAACTTCTGGTATCTGAGACCCAGGGGTTGAGAGAGTTAGAGAGGGGACTTCAGTGTCTCAGGGGGATGGCTTCTGACTGCTTCTGGGCCTCCCCCACCCACCCACCCACCCTCTAGTTCCAGCTTAGGCATTTTGTAACTTCCCACGGCCCAACTGTGGATGGGATCTGATTGCAGGACCAGGAGATACAGGTGCCCAGGACCGATTCTTGATGCAGCTGCCTGAGCTGTTTCCAACCCCCAGGACCTCCCCAGCCCCGCCCAGGAGAACCATAGTCCCCAGTGCCTGCGACACAGTCTCTCAAGGCAGGCAGGGATGCCAGCCATCCAGGCAGGAGGGGACCAGGAGGCGTGAAGATAGGCATCGTCCTGATCCTGTATCCCTTGAGACTCTAAAGAGAGAAATGTCCCCCATTTGCCTGGTTTCACAAAGGAGAACTGAGAGTGTTCTCTGTGGGCATGAACTCCAGCCAGCTCCCACCCCTCAGTTCAGCTCAGCTCTCAATGCCAATGCCAATGCCAGCTCCAGGTTAGATCCACTTGCTGTTGAAGCTCCAGAACCTGCTCTGGAACCTTGTGGCTCCTGCTTAGGACCAAGCTCAGAAGCCAGGCTGCCTCGGGGCAAATCCCTAATCTACCACTTAGGAGCCCTGTGAGCCGATGCAAATCCGTTCACCCCTCTGCAGGCCACTTTCCCCACCTGTCAAATAGGCATGATTATAGAACCTACCTGATCGACAGACAATAGTCAGGTAGCTCATCCTTTGCTCTGTGTGAAGTTTGCCCCAATTCTAGCACTGACTCCAGCCCTCCCCCACATCTTTTGGCTTCCGAGGTTCGGAGGGCTGATATGTGCACTCACCTCCCCCCTCTCTCTCTCCAGGGTGGATTGGTTTGAGAGCGATCTGTAATCTTTCTCCCGAAAGGCCCCGGAGGGACCCATTGGCTCCTTCTAAGGAGCATTAACTCAAATGGTAACCAGCTCTCTGCGCCTGCCAGGAGGCCAGGTCCTCAGGGAGCCCTCCAGACTGCCATGGAGAAGCCAGCAGGCTGGTGTTCTAGCTCCGCTGCCCTGTGCATGCCCAGTAGCCCGCTGTTCCTCAGAGGTCTCCCACCCTGTTGCCAGCTGGGTCCACCCTGCAGAGGCAGTTTCCAGGGGGCAGGGGTGGGGGGTGACCACAGGGCCACCCAGGTAGGTACGACAGTATGGCCCACGAGCCCCCTCCCTTCCTGGGCTTCGGGGCAGCCTTCAACCTCCCAGCAAACAGACTCCCTAGGAGTCTGACCACAAATCCTTGACCCCTGCCCAGGACCCCCGCTTCCCCTGTCCTCCTCCTGGGGTCGGGGGTGGGGGGGACTGAGGAGTCCCCTAGTAGCTGGCTCATAGGGGCCCTCATATCCCAGGCAGCAGGGAGAGTCTTACTGAGGAGTCTGGTCTAAGAGGAGCTGCTGGGCCAGAGAGGTCCTTCAAGGGGACCAGCAGGAGCCGGACACAGGGAAGGCCCCAGAGGGGCCAGACCACCAGCCCTGCCAGGATTAACTCAAAAGCCTCACTCTGTGGACAAAACGTCCACAGCACCCACTCCCTGTGTGCTGGAACTCCATCTGGGCTCCAAGAGAGATGGGGATGGGCCCGCTGGGGGCCAGAGAGAGAGACCAGGAGAGGGAAAGAGAAGGGAAGTTTCTGCCACGCCTTTCCTCAGACTGGGGCTCCCTGAGAACAGAGCTGGGTCTCATTTAAGCAGAGAATCTGATGTCCTTTAATGGGAAGGCCCGCCCCCTTCCCTGCCTCAGCACCCCACCCTGCTCCAACTCTCCACTTGAACTGCCATTCAAGTTCACTGGGAAGGAACCTAGGCTGGCAGGGGTAAACACCTCAATTTCCCATCGCCAGCCCATTCTGCTCTCTGAAGGACAGGGGTCTGTGGTTACTCTGACCCTTCTGGTTCAGCTCCTCCTACACCCTTGGGCAGCTCTTCAGAAGTCTTCTCTCTACTGCCCTCTACCTTTAACCATGGGCATGTCTTCTGTGTAGAAGCACAAGCCTCCCTCCACCCCACCAGCTCCTCTGGCTATCACCATCTCCTCTTTTTGATAGACCTCCCATTTGAAAAGTATTGGCCAGACTTTGATGGAGAATTCAAGGTGACAGACAGGAGGTAGCCGGTATCTAGCTATATACACCATTCATTCAAAACTATGTGCCAGGCGCTGGGCTGGGACCTAGGATTTGGTGGTGAGCAAGGCTAAAGTGGCCTTTGCCTTGGTGGACTGCCCAGCCTGGCTTCGGCCCTGCTGTCCACCTCTCTGGGCTACTCACGGGGCTGGGGCATCAGAGAAGCCAAACCAGTGGCCAGTGGTCACAGAGTAAAGTGGCAAACATCCCAGGGTCCTCACCAGGGCTCAGTCTCATTCAAATCTTCCCATCAACCCTCTGAGTTCATACCGCACTCCTATCACTCCTAGGTTACTGAGACACAGAAAGTTCTGGCAGGAATGAAGGAACAAAGAAACACAGCAATAATTGCTTCTGGGGTCAGCAGTTGGTCCCATTGCAATCACCCCTGGTTGACAGACGATGTCCCCAAGCCCCAGCAGCCCCCATGGCCAGCACACAGAGGTCCATCCTGTGGGCCTGGAAGGTCTAGAAAATGAGGATGCCTATGCTGAACTGGGGCCTCTGTGGGATTTGATGGCAGAGACAGAAGACAATGTAGTGGAATCCATGCCCTGAAAGTCAGTCTAGCAGAGAAGCGTTGAAAGGCAGGCCCCTGAGCCTCTCTTGTTTGGAACAGGAGAGAAGGAGGGGGTTTGCCCACCAGCAGGTAGGCCTATTATATGCCAGCCTGTCCGCCGACTCCCTGCCAGGCCTACCAGCCCCTCACCCAGATCCCAGCCATGGGAGGTCACGGCTGAACCTACAGTCAATCCCCCACTGTGTCCGGAGCCCCCACCTCTTACTCCAGGCCTAGGTGGGGTCCTGCTGGGCTAAGAAAGGCCTGGAGTCCCAGGGAGGAGAGAAAATAGAAAAAAGTCAATGATTCCCCGCCCCGCCCCCTCCCGATATGCACAGATGCAGGTTGCCACTCAAAAAGCAATCTCTCCGAACGTTTAAAAACTGCCTGCAATTTGTATCTTGTGCTTGACAGAGCATCTCCAAGTCATTTCCCGGTGCACAGAAGTATAGACTCCGGAGCTGGGAGCCGCTCCACCCCCAGCCCAGGTCACTAGGTTGGGTACCCCCCCACACAGGAGAGGGAGGCAACCGCCTGGAGAAATCCCCTCGGAGCCCCTTCCCACATGGAAGGAAATCCGAGGGAGTTCCCAGAGACCAATGGCAGCAACCCCAGCCAGCGGTCCTCGCAAGTTTCAGAGCCACAGCCAAACGCGAGGCATATTCTTTGATTCTTCGACAGACATTTATGAAGCCCTCCCTCCCCATGAACAGTGGGTGATTCTAATACGCTGTGTCCTGTGCCCTAAGATGGGGAGCATGAGGACCCAGGGACGCAGGGCTGGGGCTGTCAGCCGTCCCTTGCCAATCTGTAGGGGGGAAGGAATTCCAAATGGAGGGCACAGCATGGGCGAAGGCACAGACCAGTGAAAGAACCAGAAGTGCAGCATCCTGGAGCAGGAGGAGGCGAGCTGGGGATGGGCAGGGATTAGGGAGGCCCCTTGCTCTCGAAGCTAGCGGTGTCCCCCCACTGTGTCCATGGGGTCTGGGAACAGGAAGGGACATTGATGGGGGGACAAAGAGAGGCAACAAGGCCAAGCAGGAGAGTACCGCTCAGAGAAGACATGGGGGTCACCGTGGAGACCTGGAAACTATGACCATCCCCTCCCGTCCCCTCTCCCTCTACCAGGGTCCGGGGTCTTCCTTCCTTCCTACCCCACGTCCTTCCAGGCCTCCGCGCTCACACCACCCCACTAGCCATACTCTGCTCCTCCATTGTGCCACCTTCCCTCCCTCTAGAACCTCTGCTCTGCCTGGAACACTCTTCCGGCAGATCCCCGGCCAGCCGGCTGGCTCCTTCTCCTGATGCAGGTCACCGTTCACTTCCACCTCCTCTGGGAGCCCCCCAGTGACCTCAGTACCTACAACACCTCCCTCAGCCCCGTCAGCCTTTTTCATTGTCTCCAGAGCATCTACCATCTGAAATCAGCTTATTGTGGTTTTACGCCATTATTCTTAGTCATCTGCTTAGAATGTTAAACTCCATAGGAGCAGGGGCGTCGGAGAGAGCTCCAAGTACCTAGAAAAAGTGCCTGGCACATAGTAGGCACTCAATAACTATCTGCAGAATGAATGAACAAGCCCTTTGTCACAGCGTCTGAGATTCGGGCTCTCGGTTCAGAGCAGGGCTCTCCCACCTGCGAACCAGCCTCTCGGTGCCCTCCCTTCTGCAATTAATCATGTGCTGTCAGTGATACCCTTTGTGTTGTCATCGGAGACTGCATCTCATTCATCTCTGTCTCGCCCCAGGGCCCGGTGCATAGTAGGTGTTCAGTCAGGGTTCCCTGTCATGAACCCTCACTACCTCCCTGTGCTTGTGACAAACTCAGTGGCAGACACTCCTGAGGGCAAAAGCAGCAAGGGCTGAGCCCACCCCCCACCCCCACCCCTGCAGGTCCCTCTGGACAGAGGCGGAGGAAAGGAAAGGGGACAAGGCTGGGGGGAGGGGCTTAAAAAGACCATCAAGGGCTTCACTATCCTGCTCTTAGGGAAAACGTTTTCTGGGGGGCAGGCAAGCAGCTGGTGCAGCCAGAAAGACACAGGTGTTGGTAGTAGAGACTCAATTCCTGCTCTGCAAACAGCCTCACCACACAGGAGCCGGGTGAACTTGGGCAAGCCAGTCCCCCTCTGGTAGCCTCCGGTCCCTCATAGGAAAAAACAAAGTTAGAGTGAACAGAGAGCACCTCGCACCCCCCTAGCATCTGGTGGGGCCCCCATCGCAGCCCTGGGAATAAAGAGCACATACCAGCAGCTCACTTGTGTTCATCACTCCGCTTTCCGTGTTGTGATGCAGTCTTCACAACAGCCCTGATACACACACTCGTATTAATACCGTTTGCCAGGTGAGGACAGGGGGATCCAGAGGGGGTTAAGTAACTTGCGGAAAGCCACAGAGCCAGCAAGCAGAAGAGCCTCGATTCAAACCCAGGAAGTCTGGCTTCAAGGTCTAGCCTCTTAGGCTTGTGATCATCATGGCTAGAACAACGCATAACTACAGTAAAGCATAGTCTTAGCTCTCTAAGCCTCAGTCTCCCTGTCCATAAAATGGGGGTAACAACACCGCCTCCCCCAACAGGGCTATTATGAGGATTTAGTGACAAGTAAGAAGGTTTCTGGCACACAGCAGGCACTTAATAAACGCAGGCGGCCTTCCCTTCGCCGGCCCACGGGGCCAGCAGCCCACTCGGAGCACTCTGAAAAGGAAGGCGCGGGAGAACAGAGCCTGCTGATAAAACAAGTGTCGGCTGCTCATTTGGTAAATGGGATTTGGTTAGAAAGATGAACGCTGCCACTTCTGGCTAATGTGTCATGTAAATTCTAATGATAATACAGCGCCCGCGCCCGCGCCCGCCCCGTGCCGCCGCCTCTGCCGCCGCCGCTCAATTATCTCCCGAGGCTCCTGGCAGAATTCATGCTTCGCTGGGATCCGCGTCCCGGCCTGCCTTCCCCAGCCGCAAATCATGAAAACCCGCCTCGTCCACGAGATTGCTCACTTACATTTTCTATTAATTTTTTCCTTTCAGAGGAAAAATGAGAGGAGCTGGGGAAGGAGGAGGCGAGGTGGGGGGCGGGGGTGAACCGCAGCCTTTCCAGGCCCAGCCGGCTGGGTCCCAGGGGCCGACACACAGACAGTCTGGGGAGAGGTGGTGGCCAGGAAGGGGAAAACGCCACCTCCCTGACGGCTCCCCGGGTGAGTGAGGCCCAGAGGTCAGAACCAGGACCTCTGGGGGGACCTAGGAGCAAGGGTTCCATCCTTCCCCTCCGTGAATGGGAAGCAGTTCCTTCATCTGTGAAAGGGCAGGCACACTGGTTGGCTGGTGTCCAAGGCCCTAGGGGATGGACTTCAGCTCCTTGCTGGCAGGAAGGGGCTCTGCAAGTGGTAGTGAGCTCCCTGTCAAGGATGGTATTCGAGCTGTGAAAAGGCTGTGCCGACACTCACCACTCTCTCTCACAAGGTTCTGTGTCCACCCTCAGATACTTATGCAGAATCTGATGGGTGGGGCAGGATGGGGAGTAGAGGAGGGCAAGGAGAGGCGTCCCCTCTTCTAGAGAAAGGAGAGGAAAGGCTTGGGGAGGGAGATCCCCCACCCCAGGTCCCACCCAGAGGCCTGAGTCTGGGCGGGGCCAGTGAGAGGCGCAGTCAGTGTCTTCCCCGTGCTAGAAACGTGGATATAGCCTTCAACCTGCCCACAGGGTGGTGGGGAACCCGCAGACGGGCTATTGCTCTGATTGGGGTACACAGGTGAGAAAAGCCAAGCAGCAAGAAAAAGACACCCACCCATCCCCAAGGAAGGGGAAAAAAAGCCCCAAGGAAGGCCTCATGAGGGGGGTGTCATTTAACTCAGGAATCTCTAAAAAGAGCAAAGGTGGCGTAGAGGATTTAGTCACATGGAAGAAGCATTAGAATACAGCGGCACTCAATAAATGTTTTGGCCACAATGCTAGGTGGCCAGCTTCATGAGTCCATGAAGCGGACTGAATCCTGCGTGGTTAGAGCAGGGAACACCTTGGCTGTCCCGTCCCCCATCTGGCCTGGACCCTCGGCCCTGCACACACCGCCAACACATCTGAGGAGGAGCCAGCACCACCTCGCTGCGTGGTGATAAGGCCAGCACAGCCTCTTACCCCCGTCTCTGCTTCAGACGCCTCCTGGGGGGGCCACTGGCAACCGGTCCCATGGCCGAGTGGCCTTCTCCTCCAGAGCATCAGCCTCTCCTGGAGTCAGCGCCAGCCCCCACCTCGACCACACAAAGGCAGGGAGCTCGGTGCCAAAGCTTGGGGCCTAAAACAGGGCCAGACACACAGCAGGGGCTCCGTACACGCTTGAAGAGTGAGTGGGTGAGAGAACTGTATTTATATGCAAAAACACAATCCCATTTCTTTTTCAAAAAAGAAAGAAATTCTAAAACCTTATGGTTTTATCTGTATGTATATGGGGAAAGGTCTGGAAGAATAGACACGCACTGCTGATTGAAGCTGGCCCTGGGGGGTGGGCCTAGAGGAGGAAGAATATTCACTCTATATTGTTTAAACTTCTGGATTTTGTTTTTTACAGTGAGGATGCATTACTTTTGTAACATTAACAATGACTTCTAAAGTGTAAGAAATGCTTAAGGTTTATAGACTAATTAAAAGTTAAATCCATACCAGAGAAGGTCCCCTTGTCCTTCATTTCCCCCCACCCAATAACTGTTCTTCCCAGGAAGTCCTCCCAGACATCAAGCCTAAATCCATCAAGACATAAAGCTCATTTTTGGGGGCCGTCTCCAGGTGAGATGAAGAGAAGCTGGCATAATTCTCGGCCCAGCCACAGCCTGCTGCTCTGGGAGCCGCCCCCACCCCCATGGAAGTGAAGAGGAGGGAGGGGACGGGCTTGCCCTGGCCCCTCTCTGGGGAGAGCTCCCCACTTCCAGGAAGGGATTTTCCTGCCAGAAGCAACAGCCCCTTCAGCAACCAGGACGCGTGGGATGCCTTCAGGCCCAACATATGTGGGATCTTCTAAAACAGGGACAGGAAAGGAGGAAAAATAAAGTCTGTTCCCCCAGGTCTGTTGTCTCAACATGCAGAGGCCTCCAGAAACACTTCCCACAAGAGGCAGTAGGGGCCAAGATTCGGAGGCAGAGCCCCAGTGTACAGATGGGCACACTGAGACCCACTGGATGAGAAAGGACAGACTCTGGAACACCCAGAAACAGTGGGTTAGAGGCAAAGCCAGGACCGGAACTTAAAAATCCCTAGTTTGGAACATGAAGAGAAGGAGCCACTGGACCAAAAGGGGATGAGGGTAGGGAAAGGAAGGGCGGAGGCTGGGAGGTGCAGGAATGAAGTCAGAGAGGCTGGGACTGGGTTCCAGAGAGGAGGAGAAGAGCTGTGTCAGGCTAGCACTCTAGGGGATCCCTTCCAGGGACACCGCAGAGCTCCTGGACCCCGGGTTCCAGACAGTTGGAGAGAGCAGATAGGTGACAGGTGCTGTTCACTAAATTTTTCCCATTCTCCCCCCTTCATGACAGGGAGTACAACTACACTTCTTAGAGGTGAAAGTGAGGCAGGTAACTCATTCTGGCCACCTCTGTTAAAGGTGTGGCCACTCCCGGGCTAGAGCACTTAAATGTCACATGCCCCCCAGGGCTCACTCTCCCTCCACCAGCTACTGGCAAAATCCAAGATGGCAGCTGCTTTGTTGACTGGCTGACTAAACAGAGTGATTATGATGAACAGAGGCCCTGTGGACCCTTGTTGAACATATAGCAGAAATGAGAAATTAGTCTTTCTTGTTTTTTAGCCACTGAGACTTGGGGATTCTTTGTTATGGCAGCACAGCCTGGCCTATGCTGACTGATACACAAAATGAACCAGATGGCCCAGGTTCCAAATCCCACCAATCCACTGATTCCCTGAGTGATCTTAGGCAAATCCTTTTCCCTCTGGTTCTCGGTATCCCCTTTTATGAAAATAGAAGGCCTGTGCATGTGTTTCCTTCCAGTTCCCGGCATTCTGGGACACTCTAGGCCTGTTTTAGAAATCTCCCCACTCCTGGCCAGTATCACACAGGATCCTGAAGGGACCAGGAGACAGTGTGCCCCTGGGGGCCCCCAGAAGGAAGGCTTTCTACTGCAGCCCGATGTGCTCCCATCAGGGCTTCCAAACCTTACTGCTCAGCAGAATCACCTGAGTAACTTTAATTTTTTTTGTTTTTTATTTATTTTTGAGAGACAGAGAGAGACAGCACAAGCAGGGGAGGGTCAGAGAGAGAGGGAGACACAGAATCCGAAGCAGCTCCAGGCTCTGATCTAGCTGTCAGCACAGAGCCTGACGCGGGGCTCGAACCCATGAACTGTGAGATCATGCCCTGAGCTGAAGCCGGAAGCTTAACCTACTGAGCCACCCAGGCGCCCCAACCTGAGGAACTTTAAAAATGCAGATGCGTTAGCCTGACTCCCAGAGATGTAGGAGGTCTGAGGTGGCACCCCTGAGGACAGCTTTAGGGAAGCCCCAGACCAGAGAACCCCCAATGGGATGTCCTACATCTGTCAACAATCTAGACTAACCAGATCTTTCCAGCCCTAGATCCCCACAAAGCCCACTGCCCTTTTTCTTTTGGAGTCGCTGCCCCCACCTCCCTCCTGGAACTCAGGAAGGGCCACTTTCCAAGGCGGTCCTGGCCACATTTTACATAAAAGTGGAACAGGGCCCTGGTGATGAAGCTGGAGCCCAGCTCACCTGCGTGGCCACATGTCTCCCCAGCCGGGTGCCTCCTCCCACCAGGTCCCTCTAACCTCGTGCTCCCTCCACCTTCCTCCCCAACCTCCCACTGGGCCAAGTGGAGAAACACTCGCAAGTGTGGATTTCTGCTTGAAAACCAACCTCTGCTTACTGACTGTTCTTGCAAAAAGAAAAAAAAAAGGTTCAGCTTGTGCGTATAGGCACGCGTGTGCTCAGGTGTGTGTGTGAGTTACCGACTGAGGGAGCGTGTCTGTGACTCGCTGTGTGTGAGTATGCATGTGTCCACTGGAGCCTGGGGGTGTGAGAGCGTGTGCACACGTGTGCACAAGTATACTGTTTGGCTGAGTGTACGTATCTTTGTGTATCTGTGTGTGTGCAAGGATGTGTGTGTGCAGGGGTTGGCGTGTGTGCCATGGATTTGCTTAGAAGGGTGTAGCAGTGAGCCTGTCCTTTCATACAGGAAAAGCCTTCTAGTTAAACTAAGACCATTCGTTTGGGGTGGTGGTTTAATGCAAAAAAATGGTTCTGGGGAAAATCATTTTAAGAACACTCCCCTTCAGAACTCCAACACTTTATTTCAACTCACAGCCTATAAGTTTTTTGCCTTTTTCATTCTCTTTAGTGCAGGACCAAAGTCTTGCCTTTGCCTGTCAGTCTGCTGATGCCAGCGGCGTCCTTTTTGTTGGGTAAACTAAACCCCCAGCACATCACCCTCAATTTCCAATTTCAATTTCTCTAAAGTGGCGCATGAACGTAAAAGACACTTGTAAAGTAATGTGAGTGCTGAATCTTCTAGATTTTTACAATTTTGTTTCCAATCGTATCTTACAGCTGCTTATCCACACCTAATGGGACGGCAATTTTTTTTTTAGCAATTCACCTTGATCGAGTCTTTCCGAAGACTTCAGTTTGGTTTGCTACAATCAAGTTTTTGTGCGCTCACAATATTTTGGCTTACTGATTACTTAATTAAGCTGCACAATGAGTGCCACGGGCGTAAGTGAATTTGGAGACAAAATACAAGTGGCCCCGTGTAAGCCTGTAGCCCAGGCGGGGGCAGCACGAGCCCACAGCGGGCGAGGTCTGTGTGCACAGGGCATCCAGGCAGCACCGCGTGTGGACCCCAGGGCGAACCCGAGGCTAGCCGCGGAGGGGAGATGAATCCGAGGAGCCTCCTATCTGTGTGGGTGTGCTAAGTGGGAGTGCACTGATGGAACTGTGTGTCTGTGTGAGTGACTCCATGTGCCAAGGTGCCAGTGGCAGCACATCTGAGTGTCCCTGTCACTTACACCAGCCAACAAGCCTCAGCCCAGACCACTGGGAACCATGGCTATCCACCCAATCACCTCCCTTTGGCAGACAACAGTGATGGTGGTGCTGGCCCGATCTTCTTCTTAAGTGAGCTGGTGAGGGCAGTGACATGATATGTGTCCCTGGCAACAAGATACAGCCTGGGCGGAGGGGCAGAGCCAGCACGTCCTGGGCATCCACACTCTGCCATATCCTTGTACTCTCCCCCAGACCTGTGAGCTGGAGATTCTCTCTCCCCCCACCAGATGAGGAAACAAACTCAGAGGAGTCAGATGCTTCCCAGGGCTAGACGGTGGTGGCATTATGGTGCAGACACAGGCCCCTCAGGCCCATCGCTGGCCAGGGCACCTCCCCAAGAGGTTAAGAGACCACCGATTCCCTGGGAAGCAATGCTGAGCTCTATCGTAGACACAGTCCTCTCCTCATCGGCATCTGTAAAGCTATGGATAGAGGTGGGAGGCTCACTGATGGATGCCCAGGAGATGGGAAGGGGCTGGAGAGGGGGCTGAAGACAGGCTGGCATCCACTACGAACCGGATCAGGGCTCATCTTGGCAAAGTTCTCCGGATTCTGCAAAGCCACCCACATCCCTTGGGGCACTGGATGCTGTCATCATCCTTAGGAGGAAGGAGGAAGGGGTCCTTCTTCATTTTATAGATGAGGAAACAGAGCCCAAAGAGGCCTCCCTCGCAGTGAGCAAAACCCGGCCATCACCCACAGAGACCTCTGCTCTCCTCCGGCCAGATTTTCACAGCCTGGCAACTAGTAAGTGCACAATAAAATGCATTATATTGACCAGAGTGGCCAGATAAACAGCAAAGAATTTTTTAGTATAGGCATGCCCCAAATATTGCATTGAGTATACTTACATTTAGAAATTAATTTCATATTTAAATGTAATCAGGAATCCTGATTTTTATTGGCTAAATCTGGAACTTTAAAATGACCTCCCCTCTCCTCAGTAACCCTCTCTCCAAGTCTCCTGGAAGACACGGGGAAGAGCTGGTGCTCCATGGGTCTGAGTCCTTGCTCCTTTGTGTATTACCTTGGTCAAGTCATTCACCTCCTCCAAGTATCTATAGGCTGGTTATGAGCATTAAATAAAATAACACATGTTATTTAAATGCTGTGCCCTATGTAAATGGTCAGTAAATGGGAGCCATTATTTATTATTATTATGATTATTTACCAAATAATGAAATGAAGGCTGACAAAAAGAGCCACCAGGAATCAGAAGCAGACCAGTCAGATACCCATACTCGGGCCTCCTGTGCCCTGGCCCTGGCTGCGACACTGTTCATGTGCCCTGGCCCACTGTCCAGCTGCTTCACCGTTCATGGCCAAGATGCTGGTGGCACCTACCCCTTGAACGTTCTCTATCTTTAAGCAATTGCCCTCCCATCCCAGCACACTAGAGCCCCAGAGTCTAGACTCACCCACTGCTGTCGCCGCAGGGTACCCACTGGCTAAGGGTGGCCCTTAGTCCCCCTCCCCTGTGATCTGGGGGTGCCTCCAGCCCCCAACTCTGGGAAGTCCAGGGATGTGCTGGGATGGCAAGAGTGAGGAGGGACATTTTCATCCAGCTCTCTCCCGGCCAGGAGGCCAGCAGCGCCTCGGCCCCCACCCTCACATCCCTGTTACTTCCAGACACCGCGGCCGAGAGAACCCCCAGACTTCCCGTGAGCCTCTCCTGGGGCTGGGAGAGACTGAGAAGGGAATATGGGGCCACGGCCTCCCCTGGCGGGCCAGGCATGGGGCTCGGCAAGGGACCTGGCCAACGAGTCTACCCCTCCAACTCCCTTCCTCCCTCCTCCACCCCCAGCTCCCCATCTGTAACCCTAATGAGCTGCTGACAGTTCCCATCTGCTCCTCTCTGGCTTCCACTCTGGGTAAAGGGAGAGAGTGAGGAGAGGATGCCAAGAAAGGGCAGAGAAGGTGGGTTTCCAGGGCTCTGCCCTAGTCCCTTTGCATGTAGGGGAGCTGCTCTGCTGCCAGCTACCTCTTCCCACCACACCCCCGAAGGCGACACTCCTAAGGGTAGGAGGATCTTTGAGAAGAGAGGTTGCAGCCACTTCCTGTCCTGCCTGGACGCCCAGACCCAAGAGAGCTGGAAATCTTTAACTCCCAGAGGGGCTGTCTCAAGAAGAGAAGGGGCAAGTCTTCCTCCCGGTACAAGAATTCTCAAGAGATCTCCTCCCCCACCCCGCGGCCCTCCGCGTTCTGCTCACAGACAGTGGGGAGGGGCGGGGGCCCTGGGGACTGGAGCGCAGGGTAGCGGGCCTTAGCCCAGCCCGCCTGGCCCAGCCCCGCTTCAGCCCTCTCCCACTCGGCTCCTGCTCGCCAATGCTGCCATCTAGAGGTAATATGGAGAACTGCAGGAACTGGTGCCGGTCCTGGGAGCCCCAGGGCTCCTTCACGCCCAAGCCCATCACGGAAGGATGGACGAAGGATAAAGACGTCCAGACACCCTGCCCTGGAGGTGCTGCAAGAGATCTCATCCACTCCCCTGCTTCCAGGCACCCACGTAGCCACGAGCTGTATCTTGGCTCCTTGCTCACTAGGCAAACCCCTCTAGGAAACCCAGGACCCACAAGATTATGTGGACCTACAAGCTATGTGCTGGACACCTGTTGGACATCACCTCCTCCGAGACTCACAGCAGCTGCCATGTGGATAATATGCTCCGTTTTACGAACAAGGACACAAAGACAGGCAGGTAGAGGGAGCCGTTCATGTAGAATAACTGACACCCACACTGGACGTGAGCAGTCTTCCTGGCTTCATTTTTTCTGGCTCACTTCAATCCCTCAGGTGTTCCCTAATGTTCCAGTCCTGTGCTGGAGGGGCATCTGCTGTGTGCCAGGGTCTATGCCAGGTCCTGGGCAACCCAGAGACATAACAGACCTGTCCTCCCCCCTTGCCCTCACCCTGAGCTTGCTCACCACTGGGTGGTGGGGGGAGGGGAGCCCTAGCCTGGCCCACTCACCGGGGAGTCACATGAGAGAGACGAGTCATGAAGTCCCTGTGAGAAGTCACCAGCTGTGACAGCAATGCCAACAGAGCCAAAGATGGGCCCTTGGGCAGCCCATCCTTCCTAGGAGTGCTCTGTCCTGGGCCCTGGTTCAAAGGCTGCCTGGGAAGCGGCAGAGAGGCCACCATGCACCACTCCTCTCCTCCAGAGGACCCAGCCTCTCCCAGAGGCCCCTGACACCAACTCGCAGCCCTGGGCCAAGCTAGAGAACCCCCAGGGCCTGACATGCAATAGGTGCTCAGTTCATGGATAAAGAATAAGTAAGTTAAGGAATGCTCATACAGGAGCTCACGTGTACCTCCCCGCTGTCCCTCGCTGTCCTCACCCAAATGGCCAGTGAAGTCCCTGGAGTAGAGGAAACCCAGGAGACCAGAATTCTGGTCCCAGTTCTGCTTCCTACTTGCTGGGTGAACCATCGCAAGACTCCACTCTCTGGGCCTCAGTTTCCCTGTCTGTATATAGGGGAGTTGGACTGGCTAGGAGGCCTCTGCAGCAAGCAAGAGGAAGGATCTTGGGGCAGGAGAGGAGGCCTAAGCCCACTCTTGCCCCTTCCACGCTGGGTTAAGGGTGGGGCCATGAGCTGGCGTCCCATGGAGACTCAGGAGTTGCTGCCTCATACACTTGTGTGTGCCCTCACATACATGTGGAGGTGCCAGCATGCACACGTGTGCCTGAAGCCACATGGACACACTCACAGGAAGCCCCGTGCACACACCTGCATTTCCATGCACACCTGCATCCGCACACCGCATACCCGGCGCGTGCGCTATGCTCAGCGCAGCACGGCCTCAGGAACAAGTTTAGGGACGCACTGAAGTTATGAAATTGATTTCTCTGGGAACAGTTGGAATTAGTTTTAATTATCTTTATCTTTCTTCCAATTGTGCTCTCAGCCTTCTCCTCGCTGTTTAATCCATCGCTATCGACTTCCCCGCAGGCAATGAAGACGGGAGTTGCGGGGTGGTGTGGACAGTGTGTTCATTTTCTGAAAAAATAAACAACAGCAGCAACCACACCCACCCACCGCTCCCTCTGCACTGGCCTCTCCCAGTCACGGCTTCCTGCACACACACGCACACACACGCACTCACACACGCATGCACACACACGGGCAGGTGCGCACATCACACGCAACAGCCAAACCTCACTCTCGGAGGAAGCCCCACCTGGAAGTCCTCCCTGACCGGGACAAGAAAGGGCTGAGATGAGATGTGCTCAGATCTCAACATCTCAAGAGTCTGTGTCTTCATTGGGAGGCTGAACTGTATTCATGAGTGTCAACCCCATGCTGAAAAGCCCATTCCATCTCATCCCTAGGCTCCCTTTCCTGAGCCCACCCCCCAGCACCCAGGGCCTCCCAGCACTCATGACAGTACTTACCACGGTGGCAGGACCTGAGTCAGACTCATCTCTGAGACCAGACACAGAGTAGATCATCAGTAAATATTTACTGAATGAATGAATGAGTGAGTGCATGTAACCCAATACTGAGGCCATGATGCCCCAGGCACTGGGCCTGGTGCTAAAGATACAGAAATGAATGCAAACTGGTTCCATTCCACTTAGGAGATTTTAATGGGTGGACAGGAGTCCCCAAATTGAGCTAGGGTGAGGGTGTGTATGGGGAAGGAAAAGACAAGAATAAAAGATTGTATTTTAAAGACTCTTGAGGAAGGCAAATCTCCACTCTTTGAGAATCCGTTGATTTCCTCAAGCCTGCTCTGTCTCCAGAAATGGGGGGACGGATCCTAGAGTGCCCTGTTCTCCAGGGGCTCCCCTGACTGTTCCTGGACCTGGACCAATTCCACAGCAGGTTCCTGGAGGCTCCGCTGCCCTGGGTGTGTGTGTGTGTGTGTGTGTGTGTGTGTGTAGTGGGGTATTGGTCCGTCCTCCATGGGCTGCTCCCCTTGGAGCTGGGGAGGGGGCGGAATGCCATCCCTCACCAGCAAGGTGCCGGTGCTAAGTGCCCTGCGGCGCTAATATTTTATGATTAAAAACCATTAAGGTTTAGACCGTGAAAATCAGAGGGACACAAAAATCAATGGCCCAATATTGCTTCCCCCAGTAAGTTGTGTAAATATTGTGTCTTTTATTGTTTGGCCGATGGCAAAAGCAGAGATACAGGTGCAGATTATACTAACGAATCCCCTCCCATCCCAGCCTTGATCTGGTGGAATTAGCATCTGGCTTGGAGAGCTGGAGACGGGGAGGTCCCAGGCTGGCCAGCTGTGGAAAGTCATTGCCTTCTCTTTTCCCCGCCCCCAGAACCCCCACTCCGCACAATCCAGCCCCACTGCCATCCCAGACTCCCCCCACCCCATGCAGTACCCTCCACACTAATTGCACAGACACACATTTACACAAAGGCACACACATCACATGGTGACATGCTCTCGTGACAGCCCGTCCGTCACCGTGCTCCACCATCTGTTTGAATTTGCATATTTAATCAGGATCTGTCTTCTCTCCTCTGGGGGTTCACATTAGGGTGGGGAAGATGGTTCCAGAGGTTGTTCTCATCTCTGGGGAAGGGGATGATTGAGGGGGTGTCTCTCCTATCTGGAGCTGGGACGACTGTGGAATGCCTGGCGTGCCCCCTGCTCCTCTGGTGGTGGTGTAAGGCCAGGTACCCCACCTGTCTCTGGGAGGGGTTGGCGATGATGTAGGGGTCCCTCCTGTCCATGGGGGGAAGGGAATGCATGAATTCTATCTTCCTCCGGTCTGGAGTATGTCCTCATCCCTACCCTTTCCATTCTCATGGAGAGGAGGTACGACCCTAGGGTTAGACACCTTATGCCATGCCCCCGCGCCCCATGGGGTGAGGGAACTTGGAGCCCAGGAGGGAGACCCTCTAGCAAGGCCAGAGGAGCTGCCCTGGGGAAACTCAATATTTCCCTTCCACTCCCTGAGAAGGTGCCCAGAAAAGAGCACCGCTGAGCTGATATGAGGAGAGAACCAGTTGACGCAAGGGCGAGGGGAGGGGGACCGCCGGGCTGATGTGATGAGGGAAAGGTGGGGGCACGGATGTGGGGGGGACAGTTGGGCTGACCCGAGGAGACACAGCGGGACGATGTTGGGGGAGAACGGCTGAGCAGATGGGGTGGGACACCTGGCCGGATGTGAGGCCAGATCCACTGGTCTAATAAGGTAGAACAGCTGGGTGACGTGGGAAACATCTGGACTGATCTAAGGGAACCAAAAGCAGATGTGAAAGAACTAAGCTCATGTTGGGAAGCAGCCGGGCTGATCGGGGAAGGTCATCTTGACTAATGTCGGGGAATCGCTAGGCAGATACTGGAAGAGCAGTTGGAACAGCTGGACCGAGATGAGGGGACAGCCGACCTGAGGTGGGGACGGACAGCTGGCCTGATGTGGGGGGACAGCTGAGCTGAGATAGGGGAACAGCTGGGTTGAGGTGGAGGGACAGTTAGGCAGAGGTAGGGGGATAGCTTGGCTGAGGTGAGGGGACACTTGATCTGAGGTAGGGGGACAGCTTGGCTGAGGTGTAAAGACAGCTGGGCTCAAGTGAGGAGACAGTTGAACTGAGGTAGGAGGAGAGCTGAGCTGAGGTGGGGGGTAGCTGGGAGGTGAGGAGGGACAGCTGGGGTGAGGAGGGGG
>PISW01011005.1:0-44414 GCA_004023785.1 Mungos mungo
CGGGAGCTGACGAGGCGGCCGCGTGGCCGCTGAGGCTGCCGGGAGCTGACGAGGCGGGCCGCGTGGCCGCTGAGGCTGCCGGGAGCTGACGAGGCGGGCCGCAGTCGTGGGCTGGCTTCTCACGGCACTTTGCCTGGGAGGCTTGCTACCTGGAGGGATGGAGTCTTACTGTTTCTCTATTTGCTCGCAAGCAGTGGCTGGTGTTCAGAAGGGCTGCCGTTCCTGGAATTTTCAGGGACTTGTACTGGTTACGGCCACATGGTCGCTGTCACTCCAGGCATGGTATCTGTGTTCCAGGCAGAGGGAGGAGGTCAGCGTGCCTGTCCTTGATCCGTTTGGTCAAGAGAGCAAAAGCTCTCCTAGAAGGCAGCTAGAACATTTCCAGGCAAGTCCAGTTGCCCCAAGAGAGGGAGGACCGACCTCAGCTCCCAGACTTTGGCAACGGGATTCGCTGTACGCCAGGGTCTTCCCCAAACCCCCCATTCATCTGTTCTTTAGGACACGTGGCTTTCTCGGACTTGCACATCAGTACACCTTCCCCAAAGCCTATTCTCCAGAACAATGCCTCTTCATGTTACATCATGAAAAAAATGAAGATTTTATGGGGGAAATGGGGGTTAGTATCCCCCCCATTTGATACGTACAAAGCAAAATCTTATTAAAAAAAAAAAAAAAGCTCTAATGAAACTTTTGACTCCAGGTGGCACACTCTGAGCATCCCAGATTCCATTCCTCCTTTATTCTTAGGAAGACAAGCGTGACTTAGTTTACCACCATAATGTGCTCTGTTAAAATATATACATCTTTCCAGATTCTCTTGAAGCTAATAAAACCTAACTAGGAGACCCCTAGAGAGTTTGGGGAAAGGTTTAGCTTTCCTGATAAAGGCACCTTTCCACCTGCCATCCTTCCTTCCCTCCATCCTTCCTAGCCCTCTTCCTTTCATCCCTCCATCCCTCCTTCCCTACACCCGGGCTTTCTTCTTTGAGCCTAAAACATACACTTTTGGGGAAGCCATCTTGCAAGTAGGAAGCAATGAGCGTGAGGATTGAAAGTACAGCTGAATGGGGCACCTGGCTGGCTCCGTTGGTTAAACGTCCGACTTCAGTTCAGGTCATGACCTTACAATTTGTGGGTTTGAGCCCCACGTCCGCTCTGTGCTGACAACTCAGAGCCTGGAGCCTGCTTTGAATTCTGTGTGGCCCTCTCTCTCTGCCTCTCCCCTGCTTCCTCTCTCTCTTTCTCTCTCAACCATAAATAAACATTTAAGAAAAAAAAAGTACAAGCTGAAGAAGAGAGAGGAAGGAGACAGTCTGGGATGCCGGGGAGAGTGTGAAGTCAGTGCAGCAGCCTTGGACCGGGTCTGGATCTTTTATACTGTGAGAAGAAATTAATTCCTGCTGAGTGAAAACTTCGTCACATGCAGCCAAATCCTGCCAGAACAGATATGGTTAGCCCTGTATTGTCCAGACTCATTTGGACACAAACTCTTTTTCCTTGTAGAATCCTGAACCACATCCCACAGAATTGTTGTTCTGTTGGGCATATTTTAGGAAAGGCTGACCTGGTAGCATTAGAACGGATTTAAGCGAGGGGAAGGAGGCAGCTTCTCTACCATGATATAATAAGAGCCCATGTTATTTTCCTGGGGTGCGTGGAGGGGATGCCAGTGAGAAGGGCGTGAGGGTTTTTTTTATGTTTTTCATTTATTTTTGAAAGAGAGAGAGACAGCGTGAGCAGGGGAGGGTCAGAGAGAGAGGGAGACAGAGAATCTGAAGCAGGCTCCAGGCTCTGAGCTAGCTGTCAGCACAGAGCCCGGCGGGGGGCTCGAACCCATGAAGATCTTGACCTGAGCTGATGCTGGAGGCTCAACTGACTGAGCCACCCAGGTGCCCCGAAGGGAGTGAGTTTTAATGGAAATGTTACCATAATTGAAAATAGCTCAAAGAATGAGAACCAGAAATCCAGGAGGCATTACGTCAAAAGTATATTAGACACCTTTATCTTCAGAACACAAATATTTTCAATATTACGCGTCACTGTGAAATGTATGTGCAGCTTTCATTACTGATTTGCATTACTTGTACAGGAGTTATAATTTAAAACATCTCCCACAAATGAAATACACCTCCCAGCCAGTTACTACTCCTGCCGTCTTCCACCTACGGTAATTCAAAATAAGCACCAGCTCCTAGGATTGTTATTTTATAAAATCCAATGACACCGCGCATTTGAGAAGAAAATTCGGGCTTCAGGGCTGTCCTGGGGCTATGCTGTCCGAGGGGGCCACTGGCTGTACGCGGCTTTCCAGTACTTGAAACATGGCTAGCCTGAATTCAGCAGCACAGTAACTATAAAATACACACAGGATTTAGAAGATTTGGTAAGAGAAAAAGGATATAAAATAACCATTAATGATTTATTTATTGGGGTGCCTAGCCAGCTCAGTAAGTTAAGCATCTCTTGATTTTAGCTCTGGTCATTATTCTCATGGTTCATGGGACGGAGCCCTGCATCAGGCTCCGCACCAGCACCGAGGTTGCTTGGGATTCTCTCTCTCCCTCTCTCTCTGCCCCCTCCCCACTCACATACATGCTCTCTCAAAATAAATAAATAAACCTCACTTGTTTATTTGTTCACTTATTTATTTATTCCATGCTAAAATATTTTTTCTGATACACTAGATCAGTTGCATATGTTATTAAAATTAATTTCATCTGCTTTTATCACATTACCATTTTTAAAGATACTTCTAGAAAATTGTAAATGACCACTATGGCTGGCATTAAGGTTGGCATTGTATTTCTATTACAAGTGTTCTGGACGCTCTTTTCCCATTACTGTATTGTGACCTTTTGAAGGAGTCAGTTTCCCCAGGTACAGAATAGGGTGATGCTTCCGGTGTTAGATCTACGAATTGTAAAATTTGTGCATTTCCTCTTTCCCTTTTTTGTCTCTTAAGAAAAACAGTCACTTGGATATTTTCCTGGGGAGAACACCGAACTTGGGAGTCAGAAAGTCTGGTTTGAGTCCTATTTCTGCCGCTCTCTGGCCAACTGGCTTTGGGTAAGTTGCTAATTTTTTTAGTATTAATGTCACGTGAGAAAAACCCATCTTTGAAGTATTTTAAGGAAGATCCTACCTGAATGTGAAGCTGGCTCTGAGTAGAGACATGCTTGTCTTGAAAGTAAAGGTGTTTCTTTACAGACACAGAAAACTATGTAGGAAAAGTATTTTACATCGAGGACCGTTTTCCCAGCACCTTCCAGCCCACAGCCTAACGTACAGAAGTGCACAAAATACCTCCCCCCTGCGTCCGCGTTAGTTATTCTCAGTCATTCTGCCGGAGGCTGGGGTGATGAGTACTTAGGTCCCCAGCAGGAAAGGAGTCTCAGCACGACAACAGGTATGTGCCAGGCGCTCTCAGGGACTGAGGATTCAGGCGGAAAACCAAACATCACACAGGCCCCCTTCCCCTCGGGGTGCTTACTTTCCTGCAGTTCCGGGACGTCCAGCGTCACCCGGCTCTGAGCCCCAGCGACGGGGGCAGAGGCGAGCACCACAGATACGCACGTGTCAGCGTTTCTACACCCACCACAGAAGGCTCCTCTTTAGAGTTAGAACTTCTGGGGAATTATAGCCAAATGTCTACAGCTTCTGCAGCGAGCTTATGTCCTGTGCCACACGTCAGTGGCAAGTCAGGGATGGACAACGGAGGGGGCCTACGAAGACGGAAAAGCTCAGATGACAACAGAAAGTTGGAGTGACGCTCGGAGCCAAGTGAAAGGAACGCCCGGGGGTCCAAAGCAGGGAGCGTTGGCAGGGCCGGGGGCAATGTGCCCGACCCTGGGCTTTAGTGTGAGTTTTCACACCTTGGCCAGCAGTGTCCCCAAGGTCCAGACTTGCAGGTTCAGCTCAGGAACCAACAGGTCACATCAAAAGCCACTCTCTAGCTGTAACTGGATGGTCTTCCCAAAATTCTTTACATGTTTACGCTTTATCTGTTATTAAGCCACTGGCAATGTATATACTGTCACCATGCATGTCACTCAGGAATCACCTTCTTGTGTTTATACAGAATCCAGCTACAACCTTCGACTCATGCATTGCACGGAGCGCGGGCTCCTGGGGCAGATGTCATCAGACCCGTGCAGTGTCCTGACCACTTGGGAGTAAGTGGTGCCCAGGCAAGCCCTTTCTCTGCCTCGTTTCTTCATTCATTCAATACGTATGTATTGCATGTCTGTGTTATGGGTTATGAATTGTGTCCCCCCAAAATTCATATGTTGAAATCCTAACCCCCAGAACCTCAGAACATGACTCTATTGGGAAAGAAGTCCATTTCAGATGTAATTATTTACGTTAGGATGAGGCCATATGAGGGGGGAGGGTGCTAATCCAATATGACTGGCGTATTTACAAACGGGGGAAATTTGGAGACAGACCCACACTCCCGGAGAATGCCATGGGAAGACTGAGGTTCTGCTTCAAGCCAAGGAACTACCAGATGCTGGGAGAGAGGTCTAGAACAGTCTTCCTTAGAGCCTGCAGAGGGCTCCCGGCCTGCCGGCACCTTGCTCTCACACTTCCAGCCTCGAGAACTGGGAGAACATCAGTTTCTGCTGATTAACCCACCCAGTCCGCGGTGCTTTGCACCGCAGCCCTGGCCGACTAACACAGCCCGCCAGGGGCCAGGTCCTGCTCTGACGGCCAACGGACCCCACCAGGTCCCTGCCCCCACCCGGCGTACGTACTGGAGCGCTGAGGTGGACATGAATAAGCTGACTTCGGATGGCGATCAGGGACGGCCCTTAGACACACCGCATCGTAGGGTTCTGCTTTATTTTACTGCTCACAAAGCTGTGAGCGTGTAAAGACTTAAATCCCACTTGGATAGCGGCGGTGCTGGTATGTGTTCCTTTCCAGGAATGGATGGCTAATAGCATTCAGAATCTCCCATTCCAGAACCTCATACCTGTAATCCAATCCTACTTCCATTTTTCTTCCTCGATGCACAAGGTCACTGTCCAGTATGTGCCTCTAGTCAGCAAGGGCTCGCCTGTATTCCTTCCAAATAACATAAAGTCATGTCTTTACAAGTCCACAGAACCTCACCTGACATGTAGCCTAGGTCAGCAGGTGGAGAAAAAGAATTCTTTTCATGGTATATCAGTGGGCATTTTTTAAAACGTTAACAAGAGTAGAGAATTACGTGACTGAGAAGAAAAAATAGAAAGTTAGGATGACTTACGGCCACTATGCTGGCAATCTCAACAGGAATATATAAAGGTGTGTGTTATGCAGACTAATAAATGGATAAAAGATATTATCGTTAAAGGCTGCCTGGGGGAAGATGCTTGTGGAGTCTTTTATGGCTTAATATGAACACAGTTTAGAATGTGTAACACAGACAATGTCAAACTGAAAAAAATTATCATAATACAGTTTGACCATTCATATTTTCCTATTGCCTCAATACTTCTTTACCAGGAAAAAAAATGTTTTCTATGTATATTGATACATACCAGACAGATGTTGGATGAATGGATGGATGGATGGAGAGATAGATTAGATAGATAGATATGATATGATATGACAGATGGATGGATAGATAGATATGATGATGGATGGATGGAAAGATAGACAGACAGATAGATAGATAGGATGGATAGATAGAGATGGACAGAGAGAGAGAATTGAATCCTAGGAAACAAGGTAGAGAAACCTCTGGATTATCTAGTCAGTTAATTTTTCAAACTCTCTTCCCCAAGTCCTAATGGGCCTCTCTTCTCTGAAGGGACATTTGCATTTTGCCAGGACAAGTCTTCATTGTTCTTCACGGCACAGAACTCTCCCAGCACGGCAGGGGTTTGGCATCCCCGGACCCTGCCCGCTGCACCTTCCAACCCTCAGGCATTAGGATGGCAGACACGCCTCCAGCACGCGTCAGGACTCTCATCCTGATCAGCAGCTGCCACCAAGTTAGCCAGCAGGTTTTCTAGTCTGCCCCGTGCTGTGCGCTCGGTGTGGCAGAAAATTCTGGATTGGGGGGCGGTGCATAAAAATGCACTCTTTTCCCATCTGCATTGCACCCAGATGCCTGGCCCTCTTGAATAACTAGAATATCCGCTAGCAACCAGGCCCCCATTTCCGCACGGCCACGGTCTGGGGGCTGCCAGCCCCTCCCCACTGTACCTGGCTTGCTTCCCTCTTTAAGGTGCCTTCGTGGCTCCTACCGCATCTTGCTTGGCACCTAATTCCCAGAATCTGCTTTTAGAGCTGCAGCTGAGCACTGATGCCTGGGTCCCCCGAGACTTGATAGACTTCTCTGGGATAAGGCCCGAGCAGCAGGACTCTTTATAGCTCCCCAGATGATCAGGAAGTACAGCCAGAGCTGGGACCCCTGCTCTAAAGCCTTGTCATTCAAAGTGTCCTCTGTAGAGGTGCCTGGGTGGCTCAGTCGGTTGAGCGTCCAGCTCACGGTTCATGGGTTCGAGCCCCGTGTCGAGCTCTGTGCTGACAGCTAGCTCAGAGCCTGGGGCGTGTCTTCAGATTCCATGTCTCCCTCCTTCTCTGACCCTTCCCTGCTCACGCTGTCTTTCTCTCTCAAAAATAAATAAAACATTAAAAAAATTAAAACAAAACAAAGTGTCCTGGAGACCGGGTTATCCCAAAGGTCCACGGGCAGACAGCATCAGCGTCTCTCAGGAGCCTGTGGAAATGTAGAACTTCCGGTCCCGGCCCTGCTGAGGCTGTGACTAGATCCCCTCGGCGAGGTGATCTGTAAGCAGGTTCCAGCAGCACCGACGTTCCAGCCCTTTCTCCTCTCTCGGGTAAGGCCGTCATTCCAATGTTTAAACAGCACGTCCGCGTGGATGACTCCCAGGCGAAGCTTCCCTGATACTTTATACTATGTTTATACTATGATTACATAAAACCGTCATGACTTTCCATTCAGGCTTCCTGCCGGTTCTGACTTTGTGAGCCCTGCTTATAATTTGGAGTCTGCAGCCTTTACTCTATTTCCCAGATTCACTGAAAACGTGTCCTGCAGGCTGCTGCTGTCTTCCTTGAAGCTGTGTACGTTTTCCAGGAGGAGAACAGTTCAGAACTTAGCTGCCTCCTTGCTCTTATCAGAAACAGAAATCACTTTTTTGGACTTACGAAAAGTAATTGACGATTGATTCCCTCTGTTTTCTGTTTTTCCTCTTTCTGGAATTCCTATTGGTTATGTATTGGGCTTTCCCAAATGCTCGTCTGATTTTCTTATCTTTCTTGTTATCCATTGTCTTTTTTCCCTCTACTTTCTGGAGATTTCCTTGATTTCATTTTCGGTAAGAAGCCCTTTCTGTGCTTACCCATATCCCCTTGACACATGCATTTTCACATCCTCCAGGCTGTCTTCCAGCTGCCCAGACCTAACAACTGTCGGCCTGGGGACTTTCTATGGCAACAGTCCCCCACTGGGCTCTTACAAGCAGCAAGCTCTAAATACCGACGCATTATTCTGCCTTGGGAACAGCCTCCACCTAAGGACTGATTGGCTTTTTCCACTTAGCATGTTTCCTTGGAGATACATCCATGTTGCTGTGATCAATTGTCTGCTCCTTTTTCCTGCATACTACTATTCCATTGTGGGGACGGACCACAGTTGGGTTAATCATCCAGCTGTTGAAGGACATGAGAAATGGGAGCTATCACAAATAAAACTGATGTCTGGATATTTGTGTGAACATGAACGTCATCTGTCCAGTCCAGGAGCCTAGACAAAGGGCAACGGTTGGGTGATACGATGTTTGCATATTTCACGGTACCTGGTTTTGGAGCTAGAGCTTTGCATGTCACCTAACGGTAACGGAACCTGTTCACAAACTTTCGGGCAGAGAGCGTGCGAGCAGAATATGTCTATATGAAAAGCAACAACTGGAGGCAATATGGAAACTAAATTGGACATAAAGGGTTCAAGCGACACTGTCATCATGAGGAGAAGGATAACGGGAGAAGAAGAGAGTCAATGGGCATGGGCAGGAGAACTGGATCCAGGGGCCAAAGTTCTTTGGATCTTACAAGGTTAATTCTGTGGTTGGAAAAGGACACCCTTGTAAAATATGACCCTCTGGTCTTCTTCAGTCCCCAGGAGGCTATTTGAGGAGAGATATAAACGAAGCAAAATAGAAGAGAAAGTTGTGCTTAAATTTATTTGTAATGCGCCCATTTAACATTAAAACTATTCTTATAAACAATACGGTGGCTTAATAGAGAAAAATCTCCACCTCATTTTCTTTTCCTACGTGCAGCCTCTCTGTACTGCTTTTAATAAAATAAAACATGATGTGCTTCTGTGGGTAAATTAGGATTTTTCCCTAATATATTCCAATCCAAACTATTTTCAGAGAGCCCAATCTGAAAATTGCTCCCATATCTATAAAAAGCACATGTATTTTGAGAAATAAAAGATGAGAAACAAGAAGAAAAAGATACTTTAAAAAAAAAATTCTACAGCCGGTCTGGTTACAGCTTGAGCCAAGAATCTGATGTCCTGAGAAAATAATTCTTTCCGACAGTTTTAGAAAAGGAAGAACCCAGATAAAAATAAGCCTCTAGCAAATGGAGCCTGGACAAGAATCCATCCCCCCAAAAAATCTAATTAAAAATATATATCATCTCACTTGCATATCTTATTTTGGGTCCCTTAATGATAAATTATTATTATTAAATCTTTTCAAAGAATTGTCCAACTTTAGGGGCGCCTGGCTGGCTCATTCAGTTAAGTGTCTGACTCCAGTTCAGGTCATGATCTCATAGTTCATGGGTTTGAGCCCCACGCGGGGCTCTGTGCTAACAGCTTGGATCCTGGAGCCTGCTTCAGATTCTGTCTCCCTTACTCTCTTCCCCTCCCCTGTTCACTCGCTCGCTCTCTCTCTCTCTCTCAAAAATAAAATTAACATAAAAAAAGAATTGTCCAACTTCATCATCATCACCCCCTATCTCTTTGTAGTTTGTTATTGCAACGGTAAGACTGGGGCTAGGTAGTGGGGGCCTATTTTGTTTTGTTCCGTTTGTTTCTTCACGGCAAATCCTGAGAGATGGAAAGCAGCCCCAACCGTTGCATTTTCCCAATCTGGATGTTCAGGAAAGCCGGTTTCAATTAAAAAAATAAAATAAACAAGCAAAACACACAAGGAAACAGAAAACCTGAAAAGATAGCTTTGCACCCAGTGCAGAGGGATAACACCATTGACGAAACTTGGTGACCTAAAACCACTGCGAATAGACCCAGGCAAAGATACCCTGCACTCGTGGGCATGGCTTTCCCTCCACGAATCTTTTTCTCCAGCACCTCTTTCTCCAGGCTGTTCCGTGTTCTGCTCCACCACGAATGCAGGGTTCTGTTCCCAGGATGACTTTAGTGGGACGTGAGGCCAAGCCTCAGGCGGTAGAGCCACTGCGAAACCGAAGTCCCAGCTCATGAAGCTGTATTAAGTGCATTTCCTAATACTCCAGAGCAGGCCATCTGGGTTTTTCTGCTACATTTAAACACATCACCATAGTCCTTTTAAAGCTCCAATGCTAGAGAGACTTTACGTAATCAGATACACAGCAGAGTCCTCTAACTAGCTTGTAAACCCCAAATCTCCCAAATTCTTTTCCATGTGAGCACGTTCGTTCTCAAGCCATAGCACATACAAGTATATACGTACCCAATGACCTGTTTACTTTAACTGTCATTAGAGGTGCTAAGGTCCTTAATCACCATTTCCAGCCAAGCAAAGGAGAAAAAAGATCATTCCAAGCTTCAGAATAATTGCATAATAAAAATTTTAAATCTTTATCCATTAAAGAAAGAAATGTCTTGAAAACTCCTCTTCTGGGGCGCCTGGGTGGCTCAGTCGGTTAAGCAACCAACTCTTGATTTCAGCTCAGGTCATGATCTCACGGTTCGTGAGTTCGAGCCCTGCGTCAGGCTCTGTACTGACAGCATGGAGCCTGCTTGGGATTCTCTCTCTCCCTCCCTCTCTCTGCCTCCCGGCAAAGTAAATTTTAAAACTTAAAAAAAATACTCTTTCATTCAAAAACAGAGCACGTTCATAGTTCTCAAACCGGCTGTATTTGAGCTCATTGTTTTGAACCTTAAATCATTTTTCTCTGCATGTTTAAGTAGATCATGCCCAATACTAGTATTTTACTAAATACTTCTCAAATGTGTGTTAAAATATGCTGTGTAAGTGTATGCACCATGGTCTCCAGTCTCCAAAATGTGCCCCAAAGATGGCAACCAACTGGAGTTCCTACTCCCACCCTGAACCAGGACCGCCCTGCACCAACAGAACACAGCAGAAATTTTAGTGTGGTTTCCAAGCCAAGGCCATAAAAGGCATCAAAGTTTCCACCCTGGTCTTTGGCAACACCCATCCTGTGAAACAGCGTCCACCATGCAGTGAGGAAACTCAAGCAGCATGTGAAGACGCCATGGAGAAAGTAGATCCCAGCTCTAGTAAAACCTTCAGACACTTGCAGCTCCCATCAACTGACTCAGCCTCCTGCCAGATCAGAGTGACCGTCACTCTGCTGAGCCCAAGCCCCTGACCCACAGAAACCCAAGGGATTAGAAACTATGAGCACTGTTGTAAGCCACTGCTTCTTGGGGTAACTTGTTACACGACCATAGGAACTTAAAGACACATGTATGTACATACACAGCACAGATTTCCCAGAAAAGGACTCAACTGTAACAGGAAAAAAATGTTTTCCAAGGTGTCAACCCTTCCCACAAATTATTCAGTAAAATATTGATCCCATAAAATATTTTTTGGGAGGGCACCTGAGTGTCTCAGTCGGTTGGGCATCCAACTTCGGCTCAGGTCACGATCTCACAGTTCATGGGTTTACGTCCCGTGTCGGGCTCTGTGCTGACAGCTCAGAGTCTGGAATCTGCTTCAGAGTCTGTGTCTCCCTCTCTCTCTGCCCCTCCCTCACTCATGCTCTGTTTCTCTCTTGCTTAAAAATAAATAAACATTTAAAAAATTAAAAATATATAGTCTTTATCAAAAACCAAACATGGATATTTTGCACATCAATTAAATTATTTCTTAGAACCACTATACCCCTTCCTGGAAAGTTCCTTTTGCTGACTATATTCTGATAAAGGAGCAGAAATGGTCTCTATGGCTCTCCAAAATTTTCCATAACTGTCTAAACACAGTTGCCAACAACCCATGTGAGTTATGAAATTACATAATATATAATCTAATTGGCAAAAAATATTAAATTGAGACTATGTAGAGTATGATTTCGTTTTTTCCACAAAAAAAGCTTCATAACTTAATTGAATTGGAGGGGAAATATTGAGATAAAATTTTAAATGGTCTATTTGCATTGAGTTTGCATTGAAGAAGGTCTACACTCAGGTTTTTCTCTTTACTCTCTGCATGTGACAGACTGCATATTAAAAGCTATGGGATGAATAACACTATCCTGGCTCTATGCCAAGTCCTCTGAATTTTTAAGAAACAAATGATTTCGCTCTTTATAGAATCCTGTGAACCGACTCGCTGTACCTTGCTGCCTGTTTCTGATTTTGCTCCATCTACACCAAGATGAAATTCTTATCACGGCAGCCAACATCTTTTAGCCAAATGTATCAAATTATATTCATGGAATCAAATGTATGAGAGCTCGCAGATAAGTGGAATAACTCAGTTCATGAAATTATATGGGCAAATCCAATATTCAAATGGCCTCTAAAGGGAACACAGCCTGGCACACACAATAAAATTTAAAACAAAAATGAAGAAGATTCTCCCACTGTAGCAGGGAGTTTCCCAAGCATGGAAAAGTGCCTTCTATATTCTGGGTAATTACCCAAAAGATCTATGGAATAGTTCTTTCTTCATCCAGACATTCCTCTGCCCACAACCGTCATCTTCTCATCCCAAGTCCACTCTCTGATTTTATAAGGAAATATCCTGGGGGCAAACAAGGAAGAAAATTGAGTCAGGAGCTCTGCTGCTCTCCTGTGTTTCTAGATTTTACTATTTATATCACAGGGAAAGAAATGGCACAAATCGGCTTTCTGTTTGACTTTTTATTTTTCACGGTCACTAAGCTTTTTCTGTGACCAGATTGCCAATCTAAGCATTCACCGATTCCGTTAGTATGACTCACTAATCCCCAGTAACCGTGGGGGTCATTCCCCGCTTTCCCTACGACAGATCGGAGTCTGAGAGAGAGCAGAAAAGTCGTCCCAGCCCAGACGGCTGGTGCGAGGCAGGATACGAATTCAAAACCATGAAGTCTGAGACCACAGCCTACACCCTTAACCGCTACTCTATATCCATGGTCATTGTAATGAATAAAGGCCTCTCTTCTCAGTGGCTTTCTAACAGGTTATTTTATCATCTATTCTATGGGGTGGAACAGAGTAAAACGCACAAGAAACCTGGGAATCCCCTGCACAGGTGTGTACACCTTACACGGAGTCCCTCACGCTGTGCAGAAACCTAACAGAGACGGCAGTCACACTACTACATGTGATTCATGTACACAGAAGTACAGCAAAAGGGTTTTTCCCTGACGTACAAGACTGTAATTGAAAACCCAAGTACTTGTCTAATTCAGCTACTACAAGAGATTCTCAAAGCAGCATGCCTTTTAAGGAAATGTGTGTAGTCACAGATTTGCACTGATGGATTGGTGTCAAATCAGGCAGCATCGACAAGACAGGCTGAGTGAGCTGTTTTAGTCCTATGTATCCAGCATCCTGTATTCCAGAATGTGCACGTTCTTGACCAGTTTTCAGGTGAAACACACAGTGGCCAATGCAAAATTAGAATCAGGGGTGCCTAGCGCGGGCTGGGTGGCTCTGTTGGTTGAGTGTCCGAATTCAGCTCAGGTCATAATTTGGGGGTCTGTGAGTTCTAGCCCCGCATTGGGCTCTGTACTGACAGGTCAGAGCCTGGAGCCTGCTTCAGATTCTGTGTCTCCCTCTCTCTCTCTCTGCCCCTCCCCCACTCATGATCATTTTCTCTCTGTCTCTCAAAAATAAATAAATGTTAAAAGAAAGGAAGGAAAGAAGGAAGAAAATCAGGGGTGCCTGGGTGGTTCAGTTGTTTGAGCAACTCTTAATTTCGGCTCAGGTCATGATCTTGGGGTCATGGGACGGAGCCCCCCATCAGGCTCTCTGCTGAGTATGGAGCCTGCTTGGGACTATCTGTCTGTCTGTCTCTTTCTCCATCCCCCCCTCAGAAATAAAAAGAATTTAAAACTGAGAATCAATTCCTAAAATAGAAATCAATCCATGGAAATGGACAGCAAATCTATAACTAGGGAAAACGCAGCCATTTGAACATTGGGAAAGTGACCTTACTTTGCTAATGGCAAGGCGTCTTCTAGAAACTGTGGAAGAGTAAAAAATAAGTTCATTTACTTTTGTGCCACACACTCACCAATTCATTACCACAAAGATTAATAAAAACTCACCGAGAAAGGAATTCTAATGAATGTAAGGAGTAAAAAGTGATCACTGAGGAATTGTCAAATCATCAATCTGCTGTAAGAATGACAGAGTCTGAATGAGATCAATACACCCAAGCATGAAGCAGACAAATCCTTAACGGCTTGCCACGGTAAAGCACCTTTAGGTGAATAACAAGAATGATGATGATGATAGTAATAAAGGTATCTTCTAGGGCTTATGTACATTCCTTGAAAAAAATTACTGCCTGAGAAATCATTACTGGATTATATTTATAAAATACATTACAGTAGACTTTTGACCTGTCTGGTTTTTTCCCAAGATATCCAGTCCCACATGCAAAAATTTATTTTAGAATCTTAAAAACTAAGGGGCACCTGGGGGGCTCAGTCAGTTAAGCATCCAATTTAGGCTCAGGTCATGATGTCCCAGTTTGTGAGTTTGAGCCCCACGTCGGGCTCTCTGTTGACAGGCCAGAGCCTGGAGCCCACTTTAGATTCTGTGTGTGTGTGTGTGTGTGTGTGTGTGTGTGTGTCTCGCTCTTGCTTTCTTGCTCTCTCTCTCTTTCAAAAATAAACATTTTGTAACAGTTATAGTTCAGTCTGTAAAGAGCATGTATGAAGTTATCTCATTTTTTAAATGATGAATCTGAAGCTCAGATAAGCTGCCTGAACTACCCAAGATCCTACGTTTGTTTTGTTCGTGTCTCTGTTGGCTCACTCAGCAATGCAGGGTAAGGCAGCAACCCTGCGGAGCAGGGGTGCCGCTGTCCAGGCTGTATCCCTGTTAGTCAACGGCAGAGCTGAGATTAGATCCAGAACTTCTCACTTCAAGTCAAAGCTGCACAGAAAAAACAAAGGGATACCCATGTCCACCCCAGTGGGTGAGCAGGCTAACAGTGGAGGTGGTGTTAATGAACCCTAATGAACGCATACAGCCAAAGCACCATCACCATCGCTGCCATTTCAGAGGCCTAAATTATTCCCACAGCCATCAGGAAGCCTGGTAATTTCAGAAACATTTAACAGTGAGTTCTGGAAAAGTAAAAGCTACGCCTCATTGTCTTCAAACCGATAGCATGTGGCATAGTAGTCAGCTACCGAGACCAGAATACTGCTCAGTGAAGACGGCCTGAGTGAGTCAAGAAAATGTGTGTTAGAAGTTTTTTCTTGCAGTGACATCTCATTCTGCAGGCACTTTCCTCATCCTTTCTGACAATGACGTTAGGAAAGAGAGAGGGGGAAAGGAGACTAGTAGTGACAAAGTAAAGGTAGAAATGGCCAGTATTCCGAGAGGTACAACCATCCAAAACACGCAAGTGATACTCCTATGGAAATGCAGCCATCTTGGTGGATTTAGGGAGGTCAGCAGATGAGGCGTCCGAGGCGGATGGGACAAGCAGCGCGCGCTAACGCCATCGCCAGAGACTTGGCTGATCCCTGCACGGGAGGGCCTCACAGACTACAAAACTTCAGCCAACGCAGACACGCAGAAAGCAGATACTAAAAGCAAAACAAGAACAAAAAGAAACTGGTACGCACCCCCTGCCCATTCTAGCCAGAACTCAGAGCATCGCTCCTCATGATTGGCATCCATCTTAAAGACAAATAGGAAGAAATGAGGCTAAGAAATAGCAGCCAGAGGAGTTCAACAGCACATTGCATACATGTTGTGCCGATGCCTCCATACTTGCTCTTCATGAACAGAAGTCACACCTGCATTTCTCACCGGCGGTTGTATTTTTTTAGATGTTTTTAAAAATTTTTTAACATTTATTCATCTTTGAAACACATAGGGAGACAGAGCACAAACAGGGGAGGGGCAGAGAGAGAGGGAGACACAGAATCAGAAGCAGGCTCCAAGCTCTGAGCTGTCAGCACAGAGCCTGGCGCGGGGCTCGAACCCACAAACCATGAGATCATGACCTGAGCTGCCATCGGACACTTAACCAACTGAGCCCCCCAGGCGCCCCGCAGTTGTGTTCTTTAGCATCCCTTCTGACATGTCTTTGTTGGTCTAACTCTTCCCATGGGTGAGCTCCTGCCTGACGTGCAGAGATCAGCAATATCTATGAATGGAAACACATGTTGGGAGTAAAGAAAAGTAACAGGTGGATGGGAAAATAAATTAGACATCTTGGGGATAAAAAAAAAGTCATGGAAATTCAAAGACAGAAACGGCTCTAGGCTGAACACAGCCAAGAAAAGAAATTGCAGTTGAAAGTCTGCATCAAGGAATCTACCCGAACAAGGAAGCCTAGAGTTAAAAATTAGTTTAGGCCAAGGAATATTGAGGGGTCCAACACTTATCAAACTGGAATTCTAAGAGAAGAGAAAGGAAATGAAAAAGTGAAGAAAGCCTTTCACAGCTCAGAGCATTCCTGAATTATCCTGGAAATGTTTCATGGCTCAATAAATTTCTTAAAGTGATTCAGTGGGAATTTTAAGTGTGGGTTTCCATGTTTCTCTGCTCTTTCGAAAGTGACTAACCTCTACGTTAAACTCCTTAGAACTTGCAAAGCTTCCTTCACTTATGGTCTCACTTAATCCTCTGAGCAGCCTTGTGACACAGGTATCATTAAACTTACGTCTCATACAAGAAAACTAAAATTCACAGGGAAATATAAAATCTTTCCCATAAGCCCACAGCTAGAAAAGAACAGAGCCAGGGTGAGTGCAATAGTTTTAAAACATGTCCACAAATTTTTTTTTACTTCTCCCTTCAAAAGGTGGAGCCTAGTTCCCCCTCCCTTGAGTGTTTGACTTGCCTCCACCAATTAGAATCAGAGTGCAATGAATGTACGTGATGTTCAAGACAGAGTCGTGAAAGGCAGTGTGACGGCCATCTTGCTCTCTCTTAGATCGATCCCTCTGGGGGAAGGCTACCGCCATGTTGTGAAGACACCCAAGCAGCGCATGAAACAAGTCCACTTGGTGAGGAAGAGGCTTTTCGGCCACAGTGCAGAGAGAACAGCCACCCTCTACCAAAAGCCATGAGGGCAGACGGTAGCCTCACTTAAGGCTTTAGATGACGTCCACCAGGGTTGAAATCTTAACGCCGTCTCATAAGACATCTTGAGTCAGAGCCACCCAGCTAAGTTGCTGCCAAATTCCTACCCCCAGAAACTAGGGGATAAGAACTGCTTGTTCAAGGGACTAGGGAGTGATCCTGTAGCCACTGGGAACGGACACACCAGGAAATAAACGCAGAGAGGTCTTGAAAAGCCTGTGTTTGATTCCACACTACTCCTTCTTCCATGACTTCTTGTGCAGAATCAAAATATACCGGCCCACTGAACTTCCATTTCCCGATCGGCTCGATCTTCGCCAATTAGGTCACCTTTTCCTGTGCCTATTTGTAGTACTTCCTGAATTCTTGAGACACTGGCCTCCTCTTAAACACAATAGGGGCCATGAGAACAGGAGACAGATGAGTCCTGGTCTCCAGCGCAGCCCAGGACCAAATTCAGTGTTCGGTAAGGAGTCAGTAGTCAACGAGTATTCTTGGATGGATAAATATCCAGAACACATCTGATATAACCGATCTGCCACCAGAACTTGGTTCTCATTTTTTCTTGAACCAAAGGGGAATGGGATACAGTCTATGTCTAAGAGGGGAAAGGGGGATTCTGTCAGAGTTAACGAGTTTTTATTGATCTGAGCTCTCCGCATCAGAAGTGTGTTGTATTCTGATAAAGGAAATACTTTGAAGGACAGGATATATGATTATTTTTTCACAACATCCAAACATCCCCAGGGCATGTAAAAATAAGAATATTTTCCTGATCAAGAGCGTCTTGTTCAATCCTGCATGAGTTCTTGAGCTTCCTGTCCAGACCGACGGGAGCTTTTGGGCAACAGGGCCTCCGACGGGAGCAGCCAGGCCTGCCGCTGACCTCATCCTGCCCTCCACTGCCCGGGCGGGCGGGAGGCCTCCAGTCACAGACAGCATTTTTATGGCCAAGTTATCTGTTCGCACATGAACAGTAAATCAACATGTCGTACTAAGTCGCAATGACTTTTGATTCTGTGGGAAATGCCTCACCGCCCAGATTTTACTTCACAGCCAGGAAAGAATAATAATAATAATGTGTGAGCAGAACAAAATGCAGGAAACCTCTGTCAGACAGGACTGAAATAAGAAGTCCAAGGAACAAATAATGTTGCTAATGGCCGTCCAGCTTCGAGCAAAGACCAGACATTTTTATAGGAACCACGAAGACAGGATGTGACGTCACATGCACATTCTCCATCCAATCCTCTCTCCTCTCCTTGGCAGTTTTTCCTCTCAACCAGTACTGCCCACTAGATCTTTCTGCAGCGAGGGAGCTGTTCTGTGCTGGCACGGGACCCGCCAGCCACGTGTGGTTACGGAGCGCTGGAAATGTGGCTGGCTGGCATGACTTAGAATTGAATATTTTATTTCATTTTAATTGTTAATTTATAATTTTTATTACATTAGGCTTAATTAATTTAAATTTAAATAGTCGTGTGTGTCTAGAAGCTATGGTAGTGGGCCCCACTGCTCCCGAACTATTTCCCACCGAGTCCTGAAATATGGGCTCTCCAGCTGCTGGAGGAACATAGGTTAAGACAAGTTGACCATTATTACACTTTGCCAAAGACAGCAAGAAACTCAAAAGTCAAAAATCTCATGCTATTTTTAAACCCTAGTGTTCCACAGTTTTCTGGAGGGTTTTTAAATGTTTGTTTATTTTTGAGAGACAGAGAGAGCATAAGTGCAGGAGAGGCAGAGAGAAAGAGACAGCATCTGAAGCAGGCTCTCTGCTGTCAGAGAGCCCAATGCAGGGTTTGAACTCACAAACCGTGAGATCATGACCTGAGCCAAAGTCAGATGCTTAACCGACTGAACCACCCAGGCGCCCCTATTTTCCGGAGTTTCTAATGATCGGCTCCCAACGTGAGAAGTGAGACGGGAAAGAGGAAACGAGGAAGGCCCCCTGAGTGCCTCGACTGCAGGTCCCGCCCCAGCAGAGGAGGGCTGGGTCCCTGGTACAAGAGAGACCTCCGGCAGGCCCTTTAGGCTGAAATGGGACAGCAGAGGGAAGGGCTGCCGAGAATAGAAATCATGTTTAATTCCCAAAGGAGGTCGAACTGGAATGCAACAAAGGCTTCAGAGAGTCCTGAACCGAGACGCCCCGTGAGCACCCTGGCTGTCTCTCCTCACTTCCTTCTGCCTGGGGAGCAGCTCCAAGCTCAGCAATCTGTTGAGGAAGCAGCAGCCAGCCCCGCCGCAGCCTTCCGCCGGTTCCATAGAGGCCTGATTTCTCAGGGCTCCCGGGCACAGATCTGACCACTGTGCCCGGCAACTCAGTGTCTGTGACGATGTCTCTCGCGTTCTGAGGGACTCCCTGACGGCACCCCAGCTGACCCTGCCCGGGGCCAGGCTGAGAGCAGCCCGAACCGCGCCCTCTGCTGGCGGGGGTCCGAACTGACAGATGCCAGCCCCACTACGATGGATGAATATGGTGGGTGGCAGAACACTACAGAGTGGTGCAAACAGATGATTTGCCACCACATGTGGCACCCGCGGGGGGGTCGGACATTGCTTTGGGCTCCAACGGCCAAACACAAAAGAGCATCAATCTATCATGTCAACAGAGGCTTCCTGCTTTCTGCATAATTCCGCGTATAGAAAGCACAGAAATGAGCCACCGACTTGGCGCTGTTCAGAGAGGTGGAGGTGGTAGTGACTGAAAGGGGACGGGGGAGGGAAGAGGGAACTCCGGAGCGCCGAGAATGTTCTCCCCTTCACCTGAGTGTTGATTTGATGGACGTGCTCAGTTGGAAGAGGCCAACAGGCTGCACCCTGAGGATGCACGCAGACGCTTTTCTGGATGGATTCTTCAATCCTCTTTTTTAAAGCTCTGTTCATCCTCAGAGTACAACTCAAAACTCACCACTTCCGTGAACCATGAAAGTATCCTACGGCGGTCTTTCATTTTCTCATCATTGAAAACAGCTCACATTATTTCAGACACATACATTTCAGCGTATCAGTCGGAATTTAAACCCTGAGCTTTCTTAAACCTCCCTCGGTGTTTGGCACAGTACTGGTCACAAAATATGTATCTAATAAACTCTTGTAAACCAAGCACATCCTTCGTGCTATTATTTAGAATTGCATAAATGGCAAAGACAGGTATTATCTCATACTTTCTGTGAATTTTCAAACAGCTGAGTTCAGTTAAGCACACATTTCCTTGCACATATAAAAATGGAAAACATTGCAACAAAAAAGACTCTGGAATTTTCCATCCACGCAGCTGTTGCTGCACAGCGTCTGTGGTGTAACCTTCTCTTAATGGAGCTCACTCCCACAATCCCACACAAGAGAAATGATTTCATTCCATTCCAGTCCCATCACCGTACTAGGCAAAGGCGTCAGAAGGAATCAAGGGAAGAAGAAAAGACTCCCCAAAAGTGTGATGAAAACTATTATAGTGTACTAGATCCACAATCTGAAAATTCATGGTAAATCCTATTTTGTTCCCAAGTTTCCAAATGACGGTTGACTAATTAGTATGCTTATTCTGTCACTCGTAAACCATGAGAACAGAGGAGAAGAGAAATACGAATCCACAGACTAGTTGTAAGTTGCAGCAGTCATTTCTGGGAGCCTTGCAAGTGCCCCCTAGGAAGGATTTTCGCCCACAAGTACTCTGCCGGCTCAGATTAATCACAGGGGAACCCTTCCCGTCACGGCCTGTTCCTCACTTCTCCTTTCTCCTTCCAAGCAAAGGCCTGCCACACAGAAAGAGGCTGGCCTCTCGAAATGTTCTTCTGTTTGCTTGGTTTCATCAGTCCTGCGGAAAGAGGGGAAAAGTAATCTCCAATGTGCAGAAATGAAAGACGGGGGGTTATGGATTGCCTTAGAACTTTCACCTCTGCTCTAAATCAATGGTTCAAATCACCTCCCATTCCTGTAGTTTCATGGGGGAAGTTCGGTGCCGTCACAAGAAGGGTGGTGTGACATAGTTACAGACACCCAGAGCGAAAGCAGAAGAAAACATCAAGCAAGGACTTTCTTTAAAAAGACTCTTATCAACCTTCCACAGAGCGACAAGTGCCAGATAAGGAACGTGGAACACACAAGTTCCAAGAAGCAGTCCAACCAGAGCTGTTTGGGACACCGTGTGTTAGGCGACCTATGGCTTTTCACTTGGTAGCAGCTACAAAATTCTTTACTTACTCTTGGATTAAAGGACTTTCCAGAAAGAGTCAAATTTATCATATCAGTTCTAAAGAGTTGAACTAAAAGCAAAAACTTGGTCACACACATGCCCCTCCCTCTTCCCCATTCCTTCTCTGTACCTCTGTCTCTGTCTCCGTCAGTCTGTCTTGCTTTGTTTCTCTCCATGCTAGTCCAGGCAACCCCATAAGTGTTACTCTCTGGACCCGGGGAAGACAGACTGACTCTGCACAGTCCCGCCCAATGCTCCACCCTCCACCCCACCAGGACCCTCTGTGTTTTCCAGAGCAGTGTTAGTCTGCTGTTCAACACGCTCTCTGAGTCTCGGACCAGATCCTTCTCTTTAAACAAACGCCTAATCCCACTCCTTTCTGCCCAGCAATTTCACCACCAGGTACCTACCAAGGAAACGGAAAGCATGCGTCCCCACAAAATCTCGTGCACCAATGTTCGAAGCAGCATTCTCACAACAGCCAAACCGCAGACACAAACCAAACGTCCATCACCTGATAAGTGGGTAATTGCAATATGGAATATCCATCCGATGGCGCGTCACTCAGCCGCACAAAGGAATCGAGTACTGGTCCATGTTGCTACATGGATGAACCTTAAAAACTCCATGCTGAGGGAAAGGCAGCAAACACAAAAGCCATAGATCCTAGGATTCCAAGTATACGCAATATTCTGAATCAGCAAATCTAGAGACAGGAAGTGTCCTAGCGGTTGCCAGGGGCTGGGGGCAGAGGGGAGTCGGAAGTGACTGCTAATCGGTGCCTTGCTCACATCTCTTCAGGCCAAGAAGTACCCAGAAATTATTGGCTTATTATACCTGCCTCTCCCAATTAGATGCCAGTTCCTCGAGGGTGAAGACTATCATTTTCTTGAGTCATCAACCAGAGAAAGCACTCAAACACATGTAAAATGTAACATTTGGACCAGGAGTCTTTGTTCAATATATTTCAAGCAAAGAATAGCGAAGGTGCATGACTTTGGTGTGAATCCTTGGAGCATCCAAAACGTGACCTCCCTCTTAGACTCACGCACCAGGCATTCCGTCAGCGCTCCCACACGTCAGGCTTAGAATCGCCTTGCAAGTTACATTTATTGACACGCTTGCCCCCACAAAGCTGGGGCTTGACGGTCGGCGCGTTTTGCTGCGTTTACAGTGAAAGGAGTCTTCCGTGCGGCATTTGTGAAAAAGATATCAAAGCAAACAACTGACAATTTGGACGCGGAAGCAGAGATGTGACTGCTTGGGTGGCAGCTGGCTCAGGGAGGGTGGCGCTGGAGGAAGACCCGCAGCCCCCTCTGTCACCCCCCATCACTGCGGGGAGCAGGAGAGCGGCAGTCGGTCTAGCCTGCACTGGCCTGGCCGCACAGCCTCACTCACCGGGGAAGCCCACACCAGGCCGTCCTGATCAACTAGTCTACGTGAGCCTCCTTGAGGGCCGGCAAAATCTCCTTCCCTGCACAGTGCCTTACGTTAACCCACAAGGCAGCGGCTGCCCTTCAGCTGAGACAGTTTCCCTAAATACTCACTTCCAAACGCTTGCTCTGCTGCTCGTGACTCCACACCGAGCCATGAGTCATGAACATTAATTGTGTGTCTCTACCTTTATCTTCACCCGCTTCTCCCGCCACACCCAGCCATCCCCCGGCCACGGTTGCCCATTCTCTGGTCAGACTGACGCATGCTCTCTAGGGCCGTGCCCTTGACCTTCTGTCTGCCCAGGACTTGCTCCCTCCCTTGAGCCACCGAGCCAACGCCCTCCCGTCATCACCTCCCTGTTCCAACGCTGCCTTCTCGGGAAAACCTGGTTGGGCATCTCTGTCCTATCTTTCATCCGTCTTCACAGCGCCCATGGCCATCTGACTAGTGCACATTTTGGGTTTTTTGGCTGTTAGACCATTACAACAGGTGCTTCCTCAGAACAAAAGCCATGTCCGTTTTGGTCACTATGGGCTCTCCAGCCACACTGCAGGTCTCAAGCAAAAATCAAGAGAGAAAAGGAGTGTGTGAGAATTGCATGAACAGACTTAGAAATGACAAGGAGCCCCTGTTCCCAGAGGGCTGAGCAGTCGTAGCAAATCCCCAACGATAGCGGAAAGGTGCATGTCGGGTGTTTTTGTAACTCAGTGGTTCCCGAAGTGTTACAGCACGGGCGTCCGGTGGAGCTCGTTTAGTTACAGATGATAGAAATTCCTTGTTCGGCCAACTTGCAGACTCAAGGAAATTTTTCAGAGTGTCTGGCAGTAAGGCTGGGGAGAGGCAAAGGTTGCATCTGGGCTCAAAAAGCCAACATGAGCAGGACTGGGTTTTTCTCTACACTTCCCAGCACCACCCAGGCAGCCTGAGTTTCGCTTCTACACCAAGTCACCATCTCTGTCATGGGCCCCCATGGGTGTCAGCCATTCAAGGTACTTCTTCATTCAAGTCCAACAGAGAAGACTCTTTGCTGGCAACATGCACGGATGAATGAGGCTCTTCTCTCCCAGAAACCCTTGCGTCCCATTGGCTCTGCTATATGTGAATCCACGGAGTCCTCATGAAGCCAGCAGGGATGGAAAGAGCTTGGGCTGGGATCCAACCCACCCACACACAAGGGATACAAAAATGGTGGAGGACTAAATTCTCAGGAGGAAATCAGGGTTCTGTCCAGCAGACAAGTGGCCCGTCACTGCTGCAAAGACCGACTACAAACGTCCAATGTATTGTGTATACATCACGACTTAAGATGTTAGAAACCTGAAGTCAAATTAAATCCAGAGTAAAAGTTTACTTCTCTAAAACCACTTCTCACCTCAAACTACAGCTTCCTCATTTTTTAAGGGCAATGGAAATTTTTTATATGTTGATTGTGGTAATAGTTACATGACTATTTAAATTGGTAAAATTCACAAAACTACTGCCAAGTCCACAGACTACATAAAGGGCTAAATAGTCAATATTTTTGACTTTGCAGATCAAAACTGTTGCAACGACTCAAGTCTGCTCTTGTAGCAAGAACCAGTTACAGACAATATGTAAATGAACAGGAGAGGCTGTGTGCCAATAACATCGTATTTACAAAAAAAAAGCTGTGGGCCAGATTGGACCCATGAGTTGTGTGTAGTTCGAAGGCTTCTGAACTCCACGTTTGAAAAAGAGGAGTGAATTTTGCTGCATATACATTATACCTCAATATGCAAACAAACAAAAAAAAGGTAAAGCAGAAAAAAATACTCTCGGGGTGGGGGGGGGGGACACAAAAAAATGTAGTTCCTTCAACTTATTTGAAGCAGAGAGTTTAATCAAGAGAATAGAGTTATTTTATTTTTGTAAGAGGCATCGCTGGCAATCATTGTGCTACAGATGAGCAAGAAGGTTTCCAGAAAGTTGAACACAGAATTCTCAACTTGATTTTTGAAGATTATTTCATCAACTCACTTGGAAATTTCACCTAGAAGCCAAGTACCATACTTCCGCCCTTGACAAAGACGCCCACAGCATCTCAACTGACTTGTTTTGTTACGGTTTGGTTTGGTTCAGCGGGAATGCGTTAAGACTTAGCGTCTTGCAATTGTGGTTTTTTTATTGTTTGCTTCTTTTATGGCAAAGCAGTCTTTATCAGACATAGATTGCAGATAACAGCCAGCCATTTCTTCCCGCTCTGTAAACAACGGCACAAACAAAGCAGCTCCGCGGCGTTTAGCCCACCAGAATAGACAGAGAAATCACACTTGCTGGGGACCAGAAAGTGAACACTCTCGGGGAAAAAATAAATTTTAAGTAGGAGAGTTCAAAATCAGCACTCATCAGCTTGCATTCAAACACCCAACCTTGATGTAGGCGAGTGATGGAAGGCTGTTACTGTCCGTGTGGAAATTCAGGTTGTGCAAAAGACATACAATCAGCCTCCGGCATCTGGATTTTGTAAAGATGTACAAGAGAGAAGAAATCAAAGTACTCACCGCATCTTTCAGTAGAAGAAACACGTTTACAAATCAAAGGTAGCTAACGTGCAGATCAGCTGGAATTTTTCATGAAGACGTCCCTTACAACACACAAATGTCAGTTCCGCAGGGGCTGTGTATTTAGGGACAGATGCTGTGTGACGCGCGGCTCCAAGAAGGCGCAGAACACATGAGCTGCCCTTCAACATTGAGAGCCCAACTAAGAAGACCCAGGAACACAAATATTTAAGAAAATGTATTGTCGTACCACCGAATCTCTAAATACTGTAACAAGTCCAGGCCAATTTATTTGTAAGAGGTGAGGGTAAATGTGGAAGCAATACCATTTCTCTTTGAAGCAATGCTAAAGAGGCGCCACCTGCCAGAATTGACAGCCATCTCCTATTCAGCCTCGTGGCTGCCCTGAGACCTCTGCTGAAGATCAAGATCATTAAAAAGAAGACCAATAACAGGCACCTGGGGGGCTCAGTCAGTTAAGCATCCGACTTCGGCTCAGGTCGTGATCTCACGGTTCGCGGGTTTGAGCCCCGCATCGGGCTCTCTGCTGTCAGGGCAGAGCCCACTTCACATCCTCTGTCCCCGCCTCTCTCTCTACCCCTGCCCGGCTCGTGCTGTCTCTCAACCTCTCTCTCAAAAAATAAAACTAAATAAAAAATTTTAATTGTTAAAAAAAAAGAAGGAGGACCAAAAAGCTCATCAGATACCAATCAGACAGATGTATTAAAGTCAAACACAACTGACACTGACAATAGACTGCACAGAAGATTCCAGGGCCAGATCTTGATGCCCAGCAGTGGCTATGGGAGCAACAGGAAAACCAAGCACGTGCTGCCCAGTGGCTTCCGGAAATTCCTAGTCCACAGCGTCAAGGAGCAACATATCTCACTGTGCGGAGGGCGCTCCCCGTTTCTTCCCCAAGAACCACAAAGCCATGGTGGAAAGAGCAGCCCCTCTTTGGCCATCGGAGTCACCAATTCCAATGCCAGGCTGTGTAGCAAAGAACATGGATAGACAGACAGCTTGTGTGCATATCCTATTTGTGTTAATAAAACCATAAACTACCAAAAAAAGAAGATATGATCAAAAGAGTCATACAAGAGAAAAAATAGACAAATTCATTTTCTCCTCCTCAGTCCTGTGCTACCAGATAGGGCTGCAGCAGTTTCTTTCTTTAAAAAAAAATGCCAATACAAGAGAATGCTTATTTTCACTCAGTTTTTGCATGATTGTTTTGTTTCGTTTTGTTAAATGACTTCAGATTAATATTACCAGAAGGAGATAAGGAGTGAAATAAAGCAGGAAGGGACTGTTGCAGTTAATTTTAGTAACAATCTAGACCTCAGTAACCATCCGAACGTTTTAGAGACAGAATTGTGATATGGTTGAAACAACCAAGCCAGGAAGATAAAGTTAAGTTAAAAAACATAAAGTCACTTTTTCCAGTGAGTCATTTCCTACAATCAGACATAAATATCCCCCAACACTCTTTGTCCTGGACATTAAATGGATAAGTTGAGAACAGCTCCTACAATTGATTCGATTCACTGAAAGTTAATTTTGGGATGTGAGACCTTAAAAAAGGAGTTATTAAACTACACAGATACCTCAGGATCACAAAGAGTTCTCGTCTCGGTGCAGACCCCCAGGCACCAATCCCCAGAGACTTTGATTCCAGAGACAAACATGGGACCAGGAGTTTACTCACCTGTTTAGTGGATCGTATATTCTCACCCCTGTAGCCCGGAGGGAACCTTGAACTACGGAAACAGTAATCCGCAAGCGTAACCAATCCTCCAAGTGACACTTAACCCAGAGGTTCCCAGACCTCACCACCATTGACCCTTCAGGGCTCCCGCCAAGAATAATTCGGGATGGACCAACGTCTGACACAGTGACCGTGCTGGATGCGGTCTTGTCCACTTGTAACCACTCAGTGAGCAAATCGAAATGGTTAAGAGAAGAGGATGCCTTTGTAGTTAAACAACCTGTAGTTAAGGTTCATCAATTCCACAGCTGCTTTCCATTAATTGTATCACTAAGGTGTTTATTTCCTTAACATGACAGCTAATCCCATTTCTCTGAACCTACCAGTTGTCCCACGTCAGCAGAATACCTCTATCGGTGTTTTTCTTTGCAAAATAGAATCTCACACAGTCCGTGTGAGGCATTTATAAAACTCCTATCATGGAGATCATCCATTTGTCTTCTGACATGTAAAGGAATATTGGACCCAAATGCCTAGAAGAGATTTAGGTATGTAATTGTAATTGTATAAGTATATGATTTGTTAAGTCTTTGTATACAAAAAAAAAACTATTTCTCACCTAGCCATTAATTTGTGTGGGTCATTTGATTTTCAAACCATTATACTATGTGTTTATTGCTTATCTCGAAGTAAAAGGCACTGGTGCGCCTAAATAACCTTCCTGAACAGGAGATTCGGCAATTGCCTAATCGAGGGATTGCAGCCTGTCACCTGTTTCTGTAAAAACAAAAGGGGGGAGGGGGTGTTGGTGCACAGATATGCCTATTCATTTAGATATCGTCCATGGTCACTTTCCAGCGACAACAGCAGAGTTAAGGAGTTGTCACAGAGGCCATATGGCCTCATACCTAAAATATTTACCACATGGCCCTGTTCCAGAGAAGTTTGCCCACCCCTGCTCTTGTCAGTTGAGACCACTAAAGTTAGAACACGGCCACACAAGGGCCAGATGGAAGAAAATGCTAGATGTTAACAGCGGTGACGTGCATTCCAAGACTGATGTGGAAGGAATTGCCATGCAAAAAAGCAATACGAGACATCACAGAGAAAAGATGGGCAGGCTTTACTATATTTAATTTAAATGTTTTTTTTATTTCAAATACAAAGGAAAAGGTTTGCAAAAAAAAAAAAAAGAGACTAAACTCTCAATGTCTAAAGAACTCTCACAAATCTGTAGAAACACTGAATGGAATGAACATAAAAGGAATAGATACAAAGTATCACCTTACAGAACAGGAAGTCTACAACACTGAGAAAGATGTGAAAAGACGATAGTGAAAAGATGATGGGCACCTGGGTGGCTCAGTCGGTTAAGCATCCGACTTCGGGTCAGGTCATGATCTCACAGTTCATGAGTTCGAGCCCCTCATCGGGCTCTGTGCTGACAGATCGGAGCCTGGAGCCTGCTTCCGATTCTGTGTTTCCCACTCTATTTGCCCCTCTCCCACTAGTGCACACACGTGCGCATTCTCTCTCTCTTTCTCTCTCTCTCTCTAAAAAATAAATAAACATTATCAAAAAATAAATTGAAAAAATATATCAAAAGATGCTCTAATAATCAGACAAATTAAACGTATAATGAAATGCCACTTCAGATTGGCAAAAATTGAGTCAAAGATTCAGTTAGCATCATCACATCTTAGTAAAACCATGTGGATGAGGTGCCCTTGTGCCCCAAGTGTGGAAGAACATTCTGGAGGTCAGTTGACAGCAGCTATTGAAATTTTAAATGCAATGACCTTTGATCCCACAGTTAAAAATTCTTGATGTTCACCCTCGTGAAACACTTGCCTTTGTTCACAAGACTGAACATCAGACACATTCTGGAAGAGCCGCACTATGGAATCGGTGTAGCAATGACAGTGCACGAAGCAGGGGTGAAGGTACTGACGATGCTCAAAGCGGTCCGGGATTATTGTCACCCCACAGAGAAGTGGTTTGCAAAGCAATGCACCCATGAAGATACCACTGAGTTGTTAAAAATCTCATCTCCAACTTGTTATGGGAAGAATCATGTCCCGCAAACATGGTACGTTGGCGTCCTAACCCCCAGGACCTCACAAGGCGGCCTTATTTGGAAAGGGGGTCCTTACTGAGGTAAGCAAGCCACACTGAGGTCATTGGGGTGGGTCTTCCTCCAATATGACTGATGTCCCTATAAGAAGGGGAAGTTTGGACACACACAGACACATGCGGAAGGAAGGCGGTGTGAAAACACACGTGGAGCAGGCAGCCGTGTGACGGGGGTGAGGCATGTGTAAGCCGAGGGCGGACGGCACGCAGCGGAATCTGGCAGAGGGGAGGAAGACCCTCTCCTAGAACCTTCATGGGGACCATCGCCCTGCTGACATCTTGATTTCAGACTTCCAGCCTGCAACACTGCACGACAATCATTTTCTGTTGTATTAAGTCATCCAGATTTTGGTACTTTGTTACGGCAGCGCTATGAACGAATCCATAATCCATCACTTCTCCCCCAAACACCCGGTCATTTCTGGAGGGTTCGCACATACTTATCTATAAGTGCACAGAAAATGGTTAGGAAGTTTATCTTCCCATCAGTAGTGGGCACATATGGGCAGAATCTGCAGGTGCCATATGAGAGGAACCTGTCCTTTCTGCACACTCTGAAAATCCAGCAGCCAACATGTATTAATTAAAGTAGGACTTGTTTTACTAGAAATTCTCTTTATAAGGTGCGATGGTGAGCGGCACGCCCATCTTCCTCCTCCTGGGACAAATACCCCTCTTCTGGAACCTCCCACTCTCCCTGCCAACTATTTGGCTCAAACAAAGGCATCCACCATTGATTGGTCCTGCAGGTGCCCTCTGGGTCCAAGCTGGGTCCCTGGGGTCTGGTATCCCTCCCCGTGAGCACAGCTGAAGACCTAAGCCCGGGACCTGCTGGCCATCACATGCACTGCTTGTCAGAAGCAGCAGCTCCGGGGGCAGAGACTAAAGCCAGTTTCAAATGCGAGGTGACGGACGGACTCCCCTGTAAGAACTGGTGGCCTTGGAATGCCTGTTTCCAGCCTCTCCAGTGACCGGCGGCACTTCTGTCCTCGCTTACTTGAGCCAATGCGCTTTTATCACCAAGGCCACTTAGATTGGTTTCTGTCACTTGCACTCAAAATAGCCCTACACAGAAAGGAACAAACAAAGCATACAATAATAAAGGCACAGGCTTCTAAACATCCATTGAGAAATTGCTCAACCTTTTCATTGTCAAAGAACTACAAATTCTTTTAAAATGGGGTATGTCTTTTTGTTTCAATTCAGTGTCACCTACACTCTGTGTGTGTGTGTGTGTGTGTGTGTGTGTGTGTGTCCTTTGAACTGAAATTCTCAATCTCAGGATAGTGGAATGATAAGCAAATTGTGTTCTCTTTTATTTATACTTTCCTGTATTTTACTAAATTCTTATCGGCAAAATTATATCACTTCTGTATTAAAAATTAATTTGCCTTTTCTTTTCTTTTTATTTATTTTTGAGAGAGAGAGAGAGAGAGAATGAGCAGGGGAGGGTCATAGAGAGAGAGAAGCACAGAATCAGAAGACAGGCTCCAGGCTCTGAGCTGTCAGCACAGAGCCTGACGCGGGGCTCAATCCCACGAACCATGAGATCATGACCTGAGCCGAAGTCGGACACTTAACCGACTGAGCCACCCAGGTGCCCCTTGCCTTTTCTTTTCAAGAAAAGTCTTAACGAAAAATCAAGTGTGAAACATTTAAGACATAGACATTAAGATATTGTTTTTTTAAGAAATGTTTAAGGTCTTTTTTTGAGCAAGACAGAGAGAGCACAGGGGAGGGGCAGAGAGAGAGCATCACAGGCAGTCTCCACACTATCATTGCAGAGCCTGATGCAGGGTTCAAACTCACAAACCCTGAGATCATGACCCGAGCCAAAGTCAGATGCTTAATCAACTGAACCACCCAGGCGCCCCTGGGCATTCAGACATTTTCAAAGCATTGCAAGTGTTGGATCACTCACAGGGAGAAAATGAGCAGAGACCCCAGGATGCAGTCTTCATGGCTGAGAGCACATTCTTTTTGGGTCCTTAGCACAGCTCAAATGTGGCACATTTACTACTGCGCTGGACTTACCAGGTGTACCGCTCGCATGATTATGTCATATATTTAAACACCTTACTGTATTAGATCCTGGTAACTAGCGTGGTAGCATAGAGTCTTGCGCATCAATGTTCAAGAACCCTCCCTGCAGGAAGATTAAACATCCTCACTCAGCTGAACTCATGTGTTACCATGGTGTCCCCAGTGAAGGTGAGAAATAAGACGTGGTGGTCATTTCCCCCGGTCTTCTCATTCTATCAACACAGTCCCCAAGTGACTCTAATGAGCACGTGCCCCAGTCCGACATACCCAGTGACACGTAGCAAGAGCAATAAGTAACTAAGTATCCAAGTCACTGGTGTTGTTTGTTACGGTGTCATTACACAACCCATCCTCACTGGTACCGTGAGGACCCAGGAAGAGAAACCATGCGGAATCTCTGGAAGAAAAAGGAAGATGGCATGTCCTGGCTTGCAAAACACATCTTAACTCCTGTTCTATCCTCTTGCTATTTTTACACGCTGTAATGATTCTTCTAGATATTTTACTAACTTAGCAAAAGGTTCTAGTGCTTGTTGAGGCTGATTAACAAGCAAGCTAAGGGAAAAGCTTGGCTGGATCAGAAGCTTTCATGTCTCTAGCGAGACTCACACTATGCACTAAATTACCCAGCTATCATCATAATCAAGCACAAACAAGGCCACGTTTCTGGGATACATGATCCACCCCGTGACTCCCTCCACCCCACAGAGCCGCCCCCTCCGTCTCAGCAGCAGGAGAGAATGTAATGGGAGCCACACAAACAGCTCTTAGTAATTTTTCCCAGATCTGTTTTCACTCCACTTCTAAGTATGAGTTTAGACCTAAGATTTTTGCCTCGTGGAAGCGAACTTTATCCATTTCACTAGATTCAGGCTCAGCCTGTGCAGTGTGCATCTGGGGGCAGCGGGGAGGACGCCTGTGTGTTGTGTCAAGTGCAAAAATCAAGAACTCGCCCCTCAAGTAACAGGAAAGGAAGAATCTGTCTCAATATAGGTTGATGGCCACCACCTTCAGTGATCTTGTGCATGAAAGGAATACAGACAAGGGTGAAATCACTTTTAGAAAGTAGACTGAGACCATCGTCGGAGCCAAGCAGCGTCTCATGAGCTCAAGTACCTTACAGTGAGCAAAGCGCACATGCGCGCGTGTGCGCACGCGCACACACACACACACACACACACACACACACAAAGGCACGCACAGTCTCCGCACTGGAGTGGTGCACACACACACAGTTACTTACACACACCCCCTACAACGGGGCAATGCGCACACACACACACACACACACAGAGGCATGCACAGTATCCGCACTGGAGTGGTGCACACACACACAGTTACACACACCGCCTACAATGGGGCAATGCGCATGCACAGAGGAAAATACCACGAGAAGGATTTGTATCAAATTTTAAATGAAATTTCTGTACTGCTTCGGCTTTTCAAAAAAATGCCTTCCCTGGAGCACCTGGGTTGCTCAGCCGGTTGGGCATCTGACTTTGGGTCTAGCCATGATCTCAAAGTTCGTGGGTTCAGGCCCCACGTTGGGCTCTGTGATGACAGCTCAGTCCCTGGATCCTGCTTTGGATTCTATGTCTTCTTCTAGCTTTCTGTTCCTCCCTCACTTGCTTTGTCTCTCTCTCTCTCTCTCTCTCAAAAATAAAGATTAAAAATAAATTAAATGCCCTTCTTTCCAAACCATCCCACTAAGAGCTGGGGTGCTGACTGTACGCCGCTGGAAAACCTCCTGGACTTGCTCAGTGAGCTGCTGCTGTCCTGGAGTGTTCGGCTTTAAGTCAGTTTTGACTCAAGTAGGTAACCCACTGCAATGTTTTATCAAAACCAGCCTTCTCTGTGGCCCAGGGCAGCTACACCTAGAGTAGTGGTACCATTGGATGCCAACATTGCCTGAGATGTCCATCTTTGTCAAACTAAATGGTAAGAATTCTGTCTGGCCAGATGCCACTTCCCGGTTCATAGAAGGGCGCCTTTGCACTGTGTCCTGGTGTGCCGGACGGGGCACGGGGCTCTCCAGGGTCTCCTGCGTGAGGGCACTAATCCCCTTCCGAGGGCTCTACCTCATGACCTGCTCACCTCCCAAAGGCCCCACTTCCAAATCCACCACCGTGGCAGTTAGATTTCAACATATGAATCGGGACTGGGGGGCAGGGGCGGAGAGCTGAGACCGACGTGAAGGGCACAGCATCCCTGGAATGGCTTCACACGATCGTTTCTGTCAAGTCCTGGCATCGCGTCGCCCGTGGCGGCCATATTGGAGAGAAGATCCCACCACCAATTTCTAAAAGGCAACAAATGCTTTGGAAATGATCAGACTGATCATTTCTGCCTCAATGTGCATTACTTAGGAAACAGTTTTAATGATAAATGGTTTTGTAACCGAATAAAATGTAATGACTATTTAAACTATTATTTATGGATTAATTTACCTTACCAGGTATTTTGTATGTTTTCTCTTACCATAGGTTTTGTACTCTAGTACAATTCAAAAGGGCAATTCTGATGGTGAAGTAAAATGAGATACGTAAAGTTCCCATTATTGCACAGTAGGATACACTAAATTTTACTTACTTTTCTTCAGGTAGAACATCTAGACTTGGGACAAGTTAATGAAAAGCAAGACCTGGAACTCATGTGAACAAGGCATTCACTGTAATCCTGAAGGCTGTAAATTTTTACGTTGGAAAAGTGCGCCCGTCACCAGCCCTAATCTTTTTTAAAAAAATTTTTTTAATGTTTTGATTTATTTTTGAGAGAGAGAGACCACGTGAGCAGGGGAGGGGCAGAGACAGACAGGGAGACACAGAATCTGAAGCAGGCTCCAGGCTCTGAGCTAGGTGTCAGCACAAAGCCCGACGCGGGGCTCAAACCATGAACCGTGAGATCATGACCTGAGCTGAAGTCAGATGCTTAACCGACTGAGCCACCCGGGCGCCCCTGACCGGCCCCAGAAGTTCCCTGTTAGTTAAGCAATTACTTAGAGCGGAATTAGCTTCACGTGCCAGCGCCAAAAGGGAAAAATAACAATGGAGATTGAAATTCAACTTAAACATTGACACTCCGGCACAATCCGTGGACCGCAAAACGGGAGGGACATACATTGTTTCCAGTTTCCCTCAACACTGAAGAGAAAAGCATGAAACAGGTAATAAATTCAAGTTTAATTTAGAAATTTCCTGGGATTATACTTTCATTTGTGATCTTTTTATTCCAGAAGCACTTCTAAGCCTCCCTCGTCAGTAAAAGAAACACAGAGCACTTCGTTTATTTACAGATCGTGGCTGATGGGTCTGATTCCCCAGCGCACCTCTCAAAAACATATCTGCACCTGCCACTGCTTTTTTTTTCTTTCCGTGTGTGATCCTGAACAGCTTTCAGGGCACTTTCCAATCACATGGAAGTCAATTCTCCTACATTATATAACACCCTGCTCTCAGCAGACAAAGCATTTTAATTGCATAAGAGAAGGGACTTTCTATTCCAACAGCTCTTTGTAAACATTCCTTTTATTTTCCCAGCATCAAAGCCCCCGTTACTGTTGCTTTGGTTCTTTAACATTTGTTAGATGGTGTTGCTAGTGTTTTTTTAAAAAATGTTATGTTTTTTATTTATTTTTGAGACACAGAGAGAGACAGAGCAGGAGCAGGGGTGGGTCAGAGAGAGAGGGAGACACAGAATCAGAAGCAGGCTCGAACCCACAAATCGTGAGATCGTGACCCGAGCCGAAGTCGGATGCTTAAGTGACTGAGCCACACAGGCACCCCTGGTGTTGCTATTTTTGAAATGGATTGTGTGCGAGGCATACGCTTACATTTCTAGAGCACTCGGGACAAAATGTGTATCCTGGGTTCTCACTGCCTCTGAAGGATGGATGGCAACCCACCTACACGTCCCCTGCACGTGTCCAGGGGACTTTCAGGCACGTACGGAGCCATGCACCGGTGGCCCTATTCATGTTTTTTCTTCTCCTTTCTTTAAAAAAAATCAATGGGGCACCTGGGTAGCTCAGTCCGTTGAGCATCCGGCTTCAGGTCTTCAGGTCAGGTGATAGCTCACGGTTCGTGGGTTCCAGCCCCGCGACGCGCTCTGTGCTGGCAGGTAGCTCAGAGCCTGGAGCCTGCTTCCGATTCTGTGTCTCCCTCTCTCTCTGACCCTTCCCTGCTCACGCTGTCTCTCTGTCTCTCAAAAATAAATAAAACATTAAAAAATTATATTAAAAAATCAATATCCTGTCAATACCTTCCTGTTTAGTAGTTGAACCATCCTGAGAAAGGTAAATTGTCCACTTACAAATTCTTGCTCTGTCCAAATCAATGAGGCTAAGAGACATGTAGATATTTAATTTAAAAATTAAAAATTAAAACCCTACGCCTCTCAGAGATCAGCAAAGCACACCTATGGTCCAAATAAAGGGTTGCCTGTACTGCCTGTGTTTATAAATAAAGTTTTATTGGCACTTGACCACACCCATTTTTTTACACATGTCTATGGCTAAAAGGACCAAGTTGAGAACTTTCCACAGAGACTCAATCCCCCACAAAGCCCAAAATAATTACAATCTATCTAGCGTTTTACACAAAACATTTGCCAATCCCTGCTCTAAAGAGGTACTATCTTAACAAAAATATAATGGGAGCCACATATGGAATTCCAAATTATATAGCAGCCCTATTAAAAATTAAAAAGAAACAAAGTATTTTGGCCCAGTATAAGCAAAATAGTGTCATTTCAGCATATGATCAATGCTAAAGTTATTAATGACAAATTGTCCTTTTCTATCCTTCATATGAAGTCTGAGAGGTCCACCTCACATAACAATTCAGACTAGCCACAGTTTGCGAGCTTGATAGCCGCTGATGACTAGTGGCCACCACGTTGGTCCCCGTGGCTCGAAAGGACTTGCTAAGTGAAAGGAGAAAAGGAAGAAAAAAGACGAGTTTTTCAATGAAGCCTCCAGCGTCCTGCAAGTGAAATGTGAGATCATGGACTTTGCGTCCATTCTAAGTATGTCCCACGTAATACTTGGGACATAAAACATCCTTCGTTGTGGCTGCGCGCCTGAAATCCAGGTCCCGGGCGTCCTGACTGTATCTGGCCATCTGTGCCGCAACTGCTGAATCTTACTGCTCAGTTAAGTTTCAAGAGGGAGGCCGTGAATGGGAGGGATGTTTTCCCAGGGCCTCTGGTCTGCTCGGGCGCCTCAAGTCAGCACTTAACTGATTGTGAAAATTGCTGGTGTGCACGCACTCCCTGGACTTGGAGATCAATTAGTGCTAACTGCGTCCAGCCCAGGCGCTACCAGGAGTCACGCAGAAGGCAGAGGCTGTGTCTGTGAGTCCGAGTCCACAAAGCCACCGCCAACTCATGAGTCTACAAACTCAAATACAGGCGCCATCTTCCTCTTCAGACAGTTTTGCTTTAAAAAAGAATGTGTGCTGTCCTACCAAGACACTAGGGCCACCTCACATAGAAAAGAAAGAGTCTGGGGGCGCCTGGGTGGCTGAGTGGGTTGAGTGTCTGACTTCAGGTCAGGTAATGATGTCACAGTTCATGAGTTCAAGCCCTGCTTCAGGCTCTCTACTGCCAGCGTGAAGCCTGCTTCCCCACTCACGCTCTCTCTCTCTCTCTCTCAAAATTAATCAACAAATAAACTTCAAAAAAAAAAAGCAGTCTGCACCATGAGGAGTCACAGTAAGAGTGGACTCCAAGTAACCTTTCTTATTCCTATAGGAAAAAATATATAAAAATAATGACAAGTCTCTTTGTGCTTCCAAGGAAGCAGGCCAGCACTTCTGGAAGGCCTGACGTGCAGAAGGAGGGATTGCACGGAGGTGACCAGAGCCATGTGCACCGAGAGCGGCCGGGGCTCCACACAAAACTCCCCGCGGTCACAGCCACGCCCTGTGCTCCAGAGATCGGTGATACAACCCACTGTTCGCCTCCACAGAGCCTCCCGAAGGTGTCCTCTTCCGCAGGCACCTCTGACGAGGTTCAAGGCCCAGGATGAAAATCAGATCGTGCGGCACAGAATGTCGCCGGGTGAGCAAACGGCCCCGGCTCGACAGTCGGCCGATTGGGCGGATGAGTGAAACGCTCCGTGATTGCAGCGTGATCAAAGCTGTCTACACAATTTAAACGAGGAAGAACAGACCCCGAAAAATGAAGCAGACAATGATCCGGTGACAGCTACAATTATGCACTTTTCCTTTTACTCATCTTGAGAAATCATCTGGGGAAACTTTCTCAGAGAAAGAACAGAGAACCTTTATGTCCTTCTCTTTCAAATTAATTTCCTTGCAGAGCTCAAGATTCGGAGCCCTCTGCCATCCATCCATTATTTAATGATCGCTCAAACAGGGCTTTCGTACAGGTGGGAAGCTATCTTTTAGGTAGAACAAAAAAAAATTTTGTTTAACTGTGGACACATTTAGGTGATCAAAGAAGTATTAAAATCCAGGAGAAGGCTGAGATCATCCCACCCCCACTGGAGACACCAGAACCTGCAAAGTTCTGTGCGTTGTTCCTGTTCTTTCAGTTCTGTTTTCCTACAGCGTCGGTTCCCAGGAACGGCAGCAGGACTTGTCAACCCTCCCGGACCCCACAGACACCCGGCAGGCTCCGCATCGGGCCACACGGTCTCGCAGGCTTGGCTTCCGGATGCATCCGAACGCCCGCTGCGTCTGGACGCTCTCACCCCACAAGCCGGAGAGCGGCTCCAAACCGCACAGCGAACAACGCACCGCGGAAACGGCGGTCTGCGGCCGCGCTGCCAGGTTCCTAAAGAGGTGTTCTTGTCCCGCTGTGCAGGGAAGACGTGGACAAGATGGTCCGTCAGACGCCCAGACGTGTTAGCGGACGTGAAGGTCTCTTTCTCTCGTAGGGTACAAAAAAAAAAAAAAAAAAAAGATGCTGCCGGCTCTCTTCAAGCCAGTTTTAGGTTATTCTTTATTCATTCTAGAATTCCTCATTAATATGAAATAAAATCACTTGTGAAATTACTTAGTACCATGGAAGTGTATACTTAAAGGTTAAGGGGGCCGGGTGGCTCTGTCAGTTAACTGTCCGACTTTAGCTCAGGTCATAATCTCACCGTTCGAGAGTCCAAGCCCCACACGTGGCTCTGTGCTGACAGCTCGGAGCCTGAAGCCTGCTTCGGATTCTGTGTCTCCCTCTCTCTCTCTTTGTCTGTCTGTCTCTGTCTCTGTCTCTCTCTCTCTCTCTCTCTCTGCCCCTGCCCCAATCACCTTCTCTCTCTCTCAAAAGTAAATAAATATTTTAAAAGAAGGTTAAGGGGCACCTAAGTGGCTCAGTTAAACATTCTACTCTTGGTTTGAGATCAGGAGTTCGAGCCCTGCATCCAGCTCTGTGCTGACAGCTCAGCGCCTGGAACCTGCTTCAGATTCTGTGTCTCCCTCTCTCTCTGTCCCTCCCCAGCTTGCACTATCTTTCTCTCTCTCTCAAAAAATAAACATTAAAAAACTTTTTAGTGAATAAATTAAAAGAGGTTAAAATAGTAAATTTTGTTCACATTTTACCACAATAAAAATTAGGAATATAAAAAATGAAGTAAAATCCAGTAGCTATAAAATGTCATCCACAGCACAGTGCTGACGGTTAAGTCATGCCTGTGTTCCTAGCGCCTACTCTGCTTTTCCTCCACGACTTGAAGTTCCAAAAACTATTTTCCCTAAGTACATTTTTTGCTCATACTAGTCATTCAGTCATACCTCTAAACAGGATTATAATTTTTTTAGGTTTATCTATTCATTTTGAGAGGCAGAGACAGTGTGAGTACAGGAGGGCAGAGAGAGAGAATCCCAAGCAGGCTCCACACCGCCAGCGCAGAGCCCGATGCGGGGCTGAAGCCCGTGAAACCATGAGATCCTGACCTGAGCCAAAACAGAGAGTCCGGAGCCGAACCAACTAACCCACCCAGGTGCCCCTGAACAGGATTAGAATTTAAATATGCTGGTAAAATATGGGATTATCTAGACTACTCACATCATGACCCAGTTATTGTAGCCTAAGGTGTACACAGACAGAATTCCACTTCAACATCACCATAGTAACCAGTTACCGCCTCAAACCCCAAGGCCACACTCGTGCTTCTCCTTTGCTGGCAGTCTCGGACAAGTTCTGTGTGCCGGGGAATTGGCACTGTTATTTTCATAAGCAATCCAATTCTTTAACGAGGATTTTAACAATTATTTCCTCCTAACCGATAACGTATGAGTAGGTGTATTTTGATTTCTGCCTTGGTTGGCTTGGGGGATGTTTCGCATGGTTTTGTGATTCGTTAGTCGTGAGGCCTCGTGGAGGAAGCTACGGGGCGCCCGGAGGGCTCAGTCGGTTAAGCGTCCGACTGTGGCTCAAGTCATGATCTCACGGTTCGCGCGTTCGAGTGCCCACCTCAGGCTCTGCACTGACCTGCAAAGCCTGCTTGGAATTCTCTCTTTCCCTCTCTCTCTGTCCCTCCTCTACTTGCGCCTCTCTCCAAACACATAAACAAACTTAAAAAAAATTTTTTAATTTAAAAATATATAAACGTATATATAGGTGCAAGTACCAACTCTGGGTACCTCAGAATGTGACCAAAGACAGGGTTTTGAGGATATAAATAAAGGTAGGATATTGAGAACATCCCATTTCCTTATAGTGTAACAGAAAAGACAGGGGGACTTGAGACACAGAGACCAGAAAGGCCACTGGAAGACCAGGGCTGAGATTAGAGTGGTGACAGTAAAAACACTGAATTGTCATTTGGATTCTCTACAAACTAGAGTCTACAAGCCAAGCATTGCTAGAAGCTACCAGAACTGAGAGCATGGGGCGCAGATTCTCCATCTAGAGGAGCCTCCTGCAGACACCGTGCTCCTAGGCTCGTGGCCTCGGGGACAGTGGGAGGATAAACTTCTGCCCTGACACCCCCCCTCCCCCCCCGAGCTTACGGTCATTTGCTACGGCAGCCCAAGGACATCAATACAGATTCACCCAATCAGGTGCACACTGCAGAAATAGCGCTCTGGCTGCTACAGAGAAAGACAGCTTGACCTAAAAGATGCGAGTGCAAGTTGGAAGACTGTGGCCACGATCCATGTGAGGGCCGCAAAGACCCACCAGTGAGCCGCCCAATGGAGGCAAGCTTACAAAGGCAAAGGCCTTTCTTTCACAAGACATTGTCAGAGGCAGATGTGGGCGGCAGGGAGCGCAGGGGCCAAGGACAGGAGCTCCTGAGGAGGGGCCAGGGCACAGGTGCAGCTGCAGCCTGAAAAGAAGCTGTCCAGGGACGGCAGAGAAAGCAGGTGCGCATGCGGAGGACTCACCATTGCCAAGCTAAGAAACAATGTTCCACCTGATGACCTCCGCTAGTCAAGGTCATCTACCGGGAGCGTGTGAAGGGCGGGGAAGACAGCCAGGCCAGCCTGAAGAGGCTGGGTCAGAGGGGGGTGGGGGGCAGCTGAAGACAGACTTGCAGAACCGCCGGCTCTCACGAGGGCCCAGCTGGGGCTGCAGATCATGATCTGGAGTAACGTGAATTCACTGGGCTGGGTGAGTTTTCTGCAGCAGCCATCAGCAGTCTGGACGTGGACCAGAACGGCAGATGGCTGCGCCGATTCAAGATCGGGCTTCCACGAAGAGCCGTGCAGAGCATTGCAGTTGGTTTCCAATAGGACTTCTGCTGGACCGATCACCTTCAATACACTCTCTACTATAAACATCGGGTCCCAAAAATACCCCCTAATGGATAACTCCATTGTGGCACGGTCCTACGTTAAACGCTCCGATAGTCTTGAGGGTGGCTGAGCTCTGGCTGCAGCAGAGGGGACATCGCCCACGTTATGTGGATGGACAAAGGCAAGACCCCCCAGGATACACGGAGCACAGGTCCATTGGCACAGAGTTCATTCCGTTTGAGGGTGCATACATGGAGTACAACTGTAGAGAGAAGCAAGGAGATGATGACCCCCAAAGTCCAGAAAGTGACAAGACTTCTGGTTGGTGACCGTCGGCGATTCCCGAGCCCCTGGCAACATTCTCCTTCTCCACTCCGATGACTACTGGTTGTTCTTCTTTGTATAACTCATTAAAATGTATATATTTTGAATGTTCCCTTGAGTCCACAGGTCATGTGTCGTAATAGTAGATAAAAGGAAGAGGTAAATTCTCTGTGACGCTAATACCATTCAATTATTATTTGAATTCTCTACAACATAGACGGTATCATTCTAAAAAGCCAGGAAATATCTTTTAGGGCAAGCATTAGCAACCCAAATCAAATTCGGTTAAGAAAAACAAAAAAAGGAACATACTGGTTCATATAATTGAATAGTCCATGTGTGGCCTTCAGGTGTGGCTGGATCCAGGCACTCAAGTGCTACCTAATAGGGTTTCTCTCTATTCCTCTGCTCCATGTTTCTCAGTGCCCTTGTGTTGTCTTCAGCCTAAGCACTGATGAAGATGAATTTTATCATAACTAGGTTTACATGTTACCAGCTGAGCAAGCAAGCAAATAAATAAGTAACCAAAGAAAGAAACAAACCCCTCTGTCAGTAACTGTAGCAAAAGCCCGTCTCTGGCTCTTTCCGGATCATCACGAGTAACAGACTCTTCCCTAAGCGGTCACTGTAGCCAAGGGATGGGACACGCTGTTTGGCCAGACCTGATCCTCAAATTTAACCGCAGAGTCCTGTCAGGGTCTGAGACGGACAGCCAAGTGTTCCCTAAAGAAACTTCACTTGCTTTAACCAAAAGACAGGGAGCGGACAAAACCCACCAATGTCCACTACAAATATTTCCACCTGTCTTTGATGCTACCACCAACCAGTAATTTCCTTTCATTTCCCACTCTTACATTTCAAACAAGCCATCTCCCAAATAAAGGGCAAAGACAATCAAAAAAGACCCAACATTTAGGGAAAAAAACAAAAAGACTGAAAGAATGAGCGAATGATTCCTTTTTTCCCAACCTCTGGCCTCTTAATTACCTGCTGGCCATCGGGGCCAGAGCTTATGTACATAATTACACAATGTCTAACGACTTAGTGATAATGGATTCCCACCAGCGTGGTTCAGGAGAATAGAATGTGACATTGTGCTTGGCAGCAGAGCGAAGAGTGCCAAACTGACCCAACTCCCTCAGCCTCTGCCCAGTGACCTGTAAGTTCTGTCCGGGAGCCTCTGGGGACACAGGGAACTCACGGAGCTCCTCACTGGAACTAAAGGAGAAAGATCACGAACGAACGCCTGCGGAGGGCCCGGGACAAGAGGGGTTTCCCCAGGGAAAGGACGAACTTTGCCCGGAGCCGGCCACGCCCACCAGTGCCCCAGGGTCACTCCAAGATCTTCTCCACCAAGAATATCTCCTAACCACGACTGTCGTTCACCGAATCGTCCGAGCTTCTGCAGACACGGACTCCGCACCACGGGGCAGGAAGGCAGACCCACGGAAACGTCAAAGTGTCCTCAGATCAACCGCTTCCAGACATTCCACACTGAAAACAAAGTTAATGAAGGCTGTTGAAACACAGCTGTAATAGATTTAGGCCTCTGGACATCTCCTTCCTTCTTCTTCCTTGTTTTTAAGATTTTATTTTTAATTAATCTCTACCCCAAACGCTGGGCTCGAACCCACAACCCTGAGATCAAGCGCCCCATGCTCTACCGACTGAACCATCCAGGTGCCCCCGGAAAACTCCTTTCTGAGAACAGCTTGAGGAAACCACGTTATCAGAACATCTACAATGTGTCCCCAGTTAGAGCAACTGAGAAAGAGAGAACTCTCTTTTTAATAATTACCAGTCATCATTTCACAACCAAAGGCTTTGTGGTTTCTGTCACACCCGATCGCCGAAGATTAAATTAACATCTTGAAAACCCACACGGTTATTCCACAGACATACCTTGGGTTTTCCTAGGTGCCAAATACCACAGTACACTCTGGGGACACAAACATTAATAAGACACAACTCCTGCCAAAAAGAGATGACTCAGGAAAAACTGTCTCCAGCAGCCTTTGCATGACCCTCAGGGTGTGGTGAAGAGGGAATACAGAAGAAATCTCTTCTTTAAAAACCTCTCATCTGCCCGAAGAGGAATTAAAACTGCAGCCACCCCACGTGGCCAAGGGCCCAGGTCTGCCCTGGCACCTCGGCCACGAGGTCCCTCCCTTCCGCATTCCCTTCCCTCCTCGGACCGGACCCTCAGGGTACCCGAGGCTGAGGAGGGGGGTGAGCTCCCTCCCGCCCTCCACCTCTCCTGTACCAAGCGCCTAAAGTGGTCTCCCCAACCTTGTTAGGGACTGACTTGCATCCCCCCCAAAATTCTTGGTTGAAATCCTAAGTCCCACTACCTTAATATTGGACTACATTTGGAATCAGGGTCTTCAAGGAGGTGATTAATTAAAATGGGCTGATTAGGGTGGTCCTCATCTGACTGGTGTCCTTGTATAAGGAGATGACACAGGCAGGCACAAAGGGCAGGCCACACGAGGACACAGGGGGCAGTCGCCCATCGTCAAACCAAGAGGAGACACCTCGCAGCGAAGCCAGAGTTTCCGGACAGCCCCAAGTCAGCCTTCCAGTCTTCAGAACCATGAGGGAATAAATTCCTACAGTTTAAGCCCCCCACACTGTGGTACTTCCCCAGCTGTAGAAGGGAGGGCCCTCACAATCTCCCGCTCTCAAAATGCAGAGACACAAACTCTCAGGTTCTCAGGAGGCCTGTTTTTCTTCCCTCCCAGGTCTGAAAGCTCAGGCAGACACCATGCACAAGACTTCTTGGTCTAGACTGAAACGGACGCGTGCAGGGCCATCCCTGTCCAGGAGCCCGACGCAGGGCTCCCAAAGCCTGTCTTCCTCCTCCACCAACAAATCCCCAGACCCTCTCGAGACGCTGCACAACCTGGCTTGGAGAGGCCACTGGCGCGCCTACCGAATCTGGCTTCCCGCGACGGGGACAAATTGTGAACTATACATTTGCCAATTTCCCCTGTGCCAGACCATTTTTAAGTTCTGTGTGCACAGAATGGCATTTTAAAGCCCTAAATCTCTCTCCGGGGAGAGACAAGAGCAGAAAATGGCCCCCAAAGCTCACATAATATCATCAAAAACAGCTGTGGCGGGTTTTGTTTGTTTTTTGTATTGAGGGGGTGCGGTTTTGGTGGATTATTTTGTTGTTTTGGGTTTGGGGCTGAAGGGAATCAGCAGAAAATACAGGAAGGTATTTGGGAAAATCACTTATAGATGGGGGGGGAATGGCCTGGGAACCCCTGGATTCCAACTCAGGGACTCTGATGGCCCTGCAGGCCGCTCAGAGCCTGGGGACACACAGCCTCTGCCTCAAACCCACCTCCTTTCCTGGACAAGTGGTAGCATTTTTGTTTTGTTTGTTTTTTTAAGCAGTGTTTCCTGTTATGTTGGAGGAAGTCCTGGCCCGTTTTATTATTAAGCAATTCTCTTTTAAAGTTAACAAAAAAGAAAAAAAAAAGCCCAGACCATATTTCTACCATGCTAGAATCGGCCCTAGTCAAGTATCCGTGTTTTAAATCTCATATTTTCTTAAGCCCTAATTAAGCCTTCCAAGAGCGCGCTATGTTTAATTTGCATTCTGAAACAGAAAATCTAATGTGTTTTAACATTGTCTGCTTCAGCTGAAAAGGAAACTGTAAATTTATACAGTCTGGTTTAAAAAAAAATTGGCAATTGCATCTTAATGAGTCTCTGGAATGGGGTTGGGCAGAGCCCCAAACCTGGCCTTAGCCTCCCTTCCCCCCTCCTCCACTTTCCATCCCCCGCCTCTTCCTCTTTCCACCCCATCCCTCCTCCACTCCCATCCCCCCTCCTCTACTCACCTCCCGTCCCCCTCCTCCACTCCCAT
>PISW01011006.1:0-44405 GCA_004023785.1 Mungos mungo
TTGGAGATCTCTGTTTTCATGCTTATATGATTTCTCTCTTTCTGTGTGCATGTGCATGTCTATGTTTAAATTTCCTCCTTTTATAAGGATATCAGTTACATTGGATTGGGGGCCCACCCTATTCCAGTATAAACTCATCTTAATTTATCTAATTGAATCTGCAACAATCCTATTTCCAAATAAGTTTACATTGTGAGGTACTGGGGGTTAGGGCTTTAACATATTAATTTTGGAGGAGGACACAATTCAACCTATAATATTACCATCATTCTTATCATCATCTTTGTGAGAAGCGGATTGGCATAGATGCTTAAACTCCTATGTCTAGTTTTGACAAGGCCTTTCTGGTTCTGAGGAAAGAGAGTCACAGGCTCTTCACTGTGATTTGGACCAGCCCATTGTACTTCCTTTGTCATCACTGAATTATTGTGAAAGATAAAAGCTACTTCATGGAAATGATGACGGTGAACTGCACAAGTAGATGTGGAGATCTGGATTGCTAACACCTTATCAAGCATATATTGTCCCTTGCAGTCCAAATTTCTATGATAAGGTGACCAACACACACATGGTGTAGAATACTGTGATGTGCAGTGTACAGGGGTTCATGTGAAGCGTATGGGCTATGTGTCATAACCTCCAAACTGGAAATCTCATTAGAATTGTTGGGGATTTATGCTAACATGCATTGAAAAGCTGTAAGAGTTTATTTCTCTCCTCCTTCCCCTTGCTTTCTTTTTCTTTTTTTTTATTTTTTAAAAATAGTTTCTTGTCAAATTGGTTTCCATATAACACCCAGTGCTCTTCCCCACAAGTGCTCTCCTCCATTATCACCACCTCTTTCCCTCTCCCTCTCCCCCTTCAACCCTCAGATTGTTTTTAGTATTCAATAGCCTCTCAGGTTTTTCCCCTCTCTCTTCCCAACTCTCTTTCCCCCTTCCCCTCCCCATTGTCCTCCATTAGGTTTCTCCTGTTTTCCTGTAAGACCTATGAGTGCAAACATATGGTTTCTGTCCTCTGCCTGACTTATTTTGCTTTTCCCCTTGCTTTCTTGAGCATTATAGTTATCCCCTACTTAGAAGTCCCTGTAGTCTCAAGATGTCAGAGATAGCAATTTTAGAAAGGAGAAATGAGAAGTGTCTGTTCATGTCTTCTGCCCATTTCTTCACTGGGTTATTTATTTTGTGGGTGTGAAGTTTGGTGAGTTCCTTGTATATTTTAGATACTAGCCCTTTATCTGATATGTCATTTGCAACTATCTTTTCCCATTCTCTCGGTTGCCTATTAGTTTTCTTGATTGTTTCCTTTGCAGTGCAGAAGCTTTTTATCTTGATGAAGTCCCAAGAGTTCAGTTTTGCTTTCATTTCCCTTGCCTTTGGGGATGTGCTGAGTAGGAAATTGCTGCGGTGGAGGACTAGGAGGTTTTTTTTTTTTAAAATTTATTTTTTTTAAGATATGCAATTATTTTCCATCATTTACAATACAGTAGTTACAATGACACTCCAAACAGAAAAGCAAAGTAAAAAATCAAAACGCCAACTTCTGTTTCATGTAATTAGACTTATACAGAAGTTAGAAGGTTAAGTAACAACTAGCTAATCACCTAATTTCACAGCTATCTGAAGTGGCGATCGTTATATAGCAGCTTATCTATGATACATTCTAGATAAATGATACAATTTATTACAGTGCAGAAGCTTTTTATCTTGATGAAGTCCCAAGAGTTCAGTTTTGCTTTCATTTCCCTTGCCTTTGGGAATGTGTCGAGTAGGAAATTGCTGCGGTGGAGGACTAGGAGGTTTTTCCTACTTTCTTCTTGACGGTTTTGATGGTTTCCTGTCTCACATTCAGGTCCTTCAGCCATTTTGAGTTAATTTTTGTGTATGGTGTAAGAAAGTGGTCTAGTTTTATTCTTCTGCATGTTGCTGTCCAGTTCTCCCAGCACCACCTGCTAAAGAGGCAGTCTTTTTTCCATCAGATACTCTTTCCTGCTTTGTCAAAAATTAATTGGCTGTACATTTGTGGGCCCAGTTCTGGGTTCTCTATTCTATTCCATTGGTCTATGTGTCTGTTTTTGTGCCAATACCATACTGTCTTGATGATGACAGCTTTGTAGTAGAGGCTACAGTCTGGGATTGTTATGCCTCCAATTTTGGTTTTTTTCTTCAATATTACTTTGGCTATTCGGGGTCTTTTGTGGTTCCATACGAATTTGAGGATAGTTTGTTCTAGCTTTGAGAAGAACGCTGGTGCAATTTTGATAGGGATTGCATTGAATGTGTAGATTGCTTTGGGTAGTAATGACATTTTCACAATGTTTATTCTTCTGACCCATGAACAGGGAATGTTTTTCCATTTCTTGGTGTCTTCTTCAATCTCTTTCATAAGTTTTCTATAGTTTTCATCATATAGGTCTTTTACATCCTTGGTTAGGTTTACTCCTAGGTATTTGATGGAGGATATCCAGATGGCCTACAGGCACATGAAACAATGCTCAACATCACTCATCATCAGGGAAACACAAATCAAAACCACACTGAGATACCACCTCACACCAGCCAGAGTGGCTAAAATGAACAAATCAAGAGACTATAGATGCTGGCAAGGGTGTGGAGAGACGGATACCCTCCTACACTGTTGGTGGGAATGTAAACTGGTGCAGCTGCTCTGGAAAACAGTGTGGAGGTTCCTCAAAAAACTATCCATAGAACTCCCTTATGACCCAGCAATAGCACTGCTAGGGATTTACCCAAGGGATACAGAAGTGCTGATGCATAGAAGCACATGTACCCCAATGTTCATAGCAGCACTTTTCTACAATAGCCAAATCATGGAAAGAGCCTAAATGTCCATCACCTGATGAGGGGATCAAGAAGATGTGGTGTATATATACACAATGGAGTACTACATGGCAATGAGAAAGAATGAAATCTGGCCATTTGTAGGAAAGTGGATGGACCTCGAGGGTGTCATGCTAAGTGAAATAAGTCAGGCAGAGGACAGAAACCATATGTTTGCACTCATAGGTCTAACAGGAAAACAGAAGAAACCTAATGGAGGACCAGGGGGAGGGGAAGAGGGAAAGAGAGTTGGGGAGAGAGAAGGACGCAAAACTTGAGAGACAATTGAATGCTGAAAATGAACTGAGGGTTAAAGGGGAAGGAGGAGGGGGGAAAAGAAATGGTGGTGATGGAGGAGGGCACTTATGGGGAAGAGCACTGGGTGTTGTATGGAAACCAATTTGACAATAAACTATTAAAAAAAAAAAAGGAGAAATGAAATCAACCCACCCAACATTCAGAGCCTGCCAGAAAATTGTAGCCTTTATATTACCTGTGAATCACTGGAAATGAGAACATCAAGTGTGTATATGTGCATGTGTGTTGTGTGTTCTCTTTTATAATACAGTTTATGGAGGTGATATGGCCACAATGAGTATGTTTCAATGGATGATTTAAATAATTTTCCATAGGAGAAGGTTGCCCGTAGGTGTTAATCATGTTGACATTTGCATATTTTGCTTACATTGATTAAAAGTTCTTTACAAATTCAGAGAGAATGGACAAGTATACAGAATTGGAGACACAGATCTCATGTATCATCAAGATAGTTGTTACCAACACTTCTAAAAATAAAAGTATAAGGACGCCTGGGTAGTTCATTCAGTTAAGTGTCTGACTTCAGCTCAGGTCTGTGATTTCAAGCGTGCATTGGGCTCTGTGCTGATAGCTCAGAGCCTGAAACCTGCTTCGGATTCTTTATCTCCCTCTCTCTCTCTGCCCCTCCCCCACTAGTGCTCTGTTTCTCTCAAAAATAAATAAACATAAAAAATTAAAACAAAAGTATAAAAACTATTGAATATGTCACATACAATTCTTAAGTGCTTTGCAAAATGGGTCAGGGTAAAACATAGCAACAAAAGCATGAACAAATTAAAACAATAAAAAAACTTAAACACTTATAAAAAACATTCACAGATTCAATTATATCTGTCTCTGCCTTTCTTCTATTCCATATCCACCATATCCTTCTCTGTTGAATCCTTGGTCTAATGTTGGTAAGAACATTATGGAAACCCAAGACATTGTTAAACCATAGAGCCATAACTCTGTAAATCATTCTGATGTTCCACTGAGAAAACCATTTCCAAAAGCTCATTCTATGTGATTTTCCTAAACCATTCAAATTCTTCTGGGAAGGAATTTTTATCCTTCTATTGTCTAACAGCAGCCTCTAGGATTACCTGTGTTTTGTTGGTATCTAGTGTGTGTTTCTGTGCATTTCTGCTGTGTTATGCTGGCACCAACACCTGGGGCCCAGGTTCACAAGCAAGGTGGGCACTATATTCAATGGCTCACTCCCATGTTTCCTCTTTGTTACAATATTCAAAACATGTACACAGACCATTTGAATTCATCTAAATAGTTATGGAAAGCCTTGCAATGAGTCTGTTTTCAGAGACCCTGTTGTAAGCTCTTGCTCCCTAGAAGGGTGCTGCCTGTCTTCAGAGCCCTTTCTTGACAGTGCAGGCTGCTCAGAGCTTTTGTGGTCAGTTCCCAGGATGTTTGTTTGTTCATGCCTGCTTATTGCTTGTGGATGTGCTCAAGTTTTTCTATCCTGTCATGACTTAGCTTCCCTCTTGTCATACTGCCTATTTCCACTCCTCTGAGGAGAGAAGATGTCTTCCTTTCCCTTTCTTTCTCTATTTTTTTCTCATCTTGCCAACTTTCCCTGTCTTGTCCTGGGTTCATATCCAGAAATAGTTATTGTATCTCTGGCAGTTCAGTTACAGAAAACAGAATCTATTCGAGCTAATTTAAGAAATAAAGGTCTTATTATGAGAGTAGTAAATAACTTACAGAATCACTAAGGTGGCTGAAGAAACAAACTATATGCCAAGCTTTTAGGAATAGCCTCCAAGGCCACCAAACTGTGTCTGCTCATTAATGAAGCTGCTGTTTCCTCAACATAAACTGATGCTGCCATTACCTGGAAGTGGCCATCATCAACAAACTCTTATAATTCAGAAGCTATTATTCTTTCACCCCTAGGACCGCAATTGGACCTCGTATAATCTACATCAGCAGAATGGAAGTCCTGTTCCCTGACTCTACATACCCATGGAGCTATTGACTGAGTTCTGAGACCTCTGCTAAATGTGGGCACAGAACTCCTAAATGCCTCCATGGCTGGGCTTGGCAACAAAATAGCAAAATCAGACAGTCTGGCCTCTACTTCAATTCTGCATTCAGATATGATGCAAATACATCTAATTAGCCAAGTCTATATCATACCCAGAATCCGATCCTTTGGGAAAGGTGGCTTTCAGTTTTCCCATCTCTGTATACCAGGGCAGCAAACTGGACAGGGAGTGGAGCAGGGAGGTGTGGAATGGATGTGACATGCTAATCTGCCATATTTGTCGCAGTCTTCTACAACTACTTGTTCAATTTTATCCTTTATGATGAGTAGGTTACCACCATCTACAGCTTTTGTTGATTCTTCTCAAAATAGATTGTTTTCTTCTCCTCTACTCCATTGTTTTTGTTCCTTGGTTTTGTTTCTTAGCCCTTCAAATCTGTATTATTGTAGCAATCTCATTACTTCATTCCAATATCTCTCCATTAAGTTACTTTGTTATATCCAATACATCTTTCTATTATTTATTCATTCATTGGATTCATTAATCACTTATTGAGAGCCTACTGTGTGCTAATAACTCTGTGTTCAAAGTCAAATTAGCGTGGTGTCTGCCTTCAAGGTGCTTATAGTTTTGTAGTGATGATAGTGATGATGATGGGGTCCTGGAGAATAAGACAAAATTCCTTATGAAGCTTATGTTCCAGTAGAGGAAATATATAGTAAACAAGCAAATAGATTATTGCTCTACTATCACACCAATCCTTTGGTCAGGAGCCTCAGTATTCTCCTTAAAGATTGAATTAATTCCAAAAGCTGGCATTGAAGATCTTCTATTTTGTGGTCACCTCTTTTAGCAACTCACTGTCAAATACACTGTCAAAATACAACTCAAGGCCCTTTACTATTTTGACTGGTATACTGCGTTTCTCTTCTGGTAGGTCTATCTACAGCTATCCTTTATCCTTATGGTCATTTTTCTATATAACTGCCAGTGTGATCTTTTAAAAATATTGTTCATATCCTGTCACTTTCATCTGGAAATTACTATCCACTTAAAAAAGTAGAACAAAATTCAAATCCTTACTATTCCTTTAGATGCTGCATGACCCTCTTCAATGACTTCTCTGATCTCATCTCATAGCACTAGTCTTCTCCCACCACCTTTCTTGAACACATTAAGCTCATTCCTTCCTTACGTCTGCTGTTCTTTATTCCTGAAAGGCATTCCCCTGAATCCTTTACCTAACTAGTTCCCTTCCATCACTTAGGTCATAGATGCCCCAAGAGTTCCTAGCTTTCAACACTATACAGCTGCCTTCAAATCTGAGAGCACTTTTTAATTTTTTTTTTTGTAGCACTAATTATTTGTTTTCAACTTGCTTATTTTTTTGCACTGGCATAGAAATTCCATGAGAACATTGTCTTCTTCTTTATTATATTTCCAATGTCTACAGCCATAGCTAGTATTCTTTAAGCATTTGTTGGGATTAGTGAATCAATGAAAACTTTATCAATCTATTCCTTTTAAAGTTCTGGTCTTTTTTTTGTTATATGTTTCAAATGTATAACATTATAACTTGACATATTTATACACTACAATGTGATGACTCCCAAAAGCCTAGTTGTCATCTATCACCCTACAATTGACACCTTTTTCCCCTTTCATCCACATCCTAACTCACTTTTCCTCTGGAAATTACCAATTGGCTCTCTGTATCTGTAAATTTGTTTTGGGTTTGTTTTGTTTATTAATCTTTGATTTTTATATTCCACATATGAAGGAAGATATATAGCATTTGTCTTGTCCTTTTGACATATTTCACTTAGCGTAATATCCTCAAGGTCTATCCATGTTGTTGCAAATGGCAAGATTTCATTATTTCTTTAATGGCTGAGTATTGTACTGTGTGTGTGTGTGTGTGTGTGTGTGTGTGTGTGTGTGTGTGTGTGTCTTTATCCACTCATCTATTGATGGACATTTAAGTTGTCAGACTTATCAATATAGAGAACAAAATGATGATTGTCAGAAGGGGATGGATGGGGAAATGAGATAAATGGGTGAAAGGAAGTGGAAGATACATGCTCCCAGTTATAAAATGACTGTTACAGGAATAAAAGGCACAGTATAGGGAATATAGTCAATGATATTATAATAGAGTTGTGGGGGGCAGATAGTAGCTATACTTGTGGTAAGCATAGAATAATATATAGAGACATGGGGTTACTGTATTGTATACCTGAAACTAATGTAATGTTGTGTATCAATAATACTGAACAAAAATAAAAAATAACAAATGTTAGGAAGGATGTAGAGGAACCCTCATACACTGTTGTTAGGATTGTAAATTGGTACAGCTGCTATGGAAAATAGCATGGAGGATCCTCAAAAAATTAAGAATAGAATTACCATATGATCAGCTATTCTACCACTGGATATTTATCCAGAAATACAAATTTGTAAAGATGCATCCACCTATGTTCATTGTACCATTATTTACAATAGCCAAAATATGGAAACAATATATTGATCCATTTGTTTTTAATCTCAAATCCTGCCCCTTCTCTGAAGACTTTTCTGATCATAACTGTTCCCTCCGAGCTTCTGAACTTTCCTGATTTTGACTAATAACATCATTTGGGATTTGGTTTAATTACTCATTGTTGTTATTCTCTAAATGCATTAAGTATCCATGTTTTGTCTTCCCATTGTTAGTGCCTCCTCTTTGGGCACCATCACCAGGAAGTACATTTTTGTATTCCACTCAGTAAAGCCATATTCTCTGTGACCCATGTATCCTATTCTGAGCATTTGGATAATAATATTCTCTTATTCCTTCTGAGGTCCTTTGCTTCTTCATATATGAATACCAAAGATGAATTTGCTTGATTGTAGGTGAGGCATGTTAAGTAAGAAGTATGGGCCTGGCAAGGCAATCTCACTAGCTTGACATTTTGCTTTAGGAAGTTAGTGAAAGACTATAGCTTTATGAGCCTCTCTTTGCTGCTGTGACATACTGTAGGTTCCATAGAGCTCTCCCGTCTTAATCTTTTATCCTCAGCCTTTGATGCTACTCTGTAGGTTCCCCAGATATACGTTTTGCCCTGTGACTGGCTTTTTATTTTTCACAACCCTGATTACATTTCCTACAATTTTAACCCTCTTCCAGCAATTGTGAGATAAAGTTAATTGACACCAATTGTAGACTGGCTTAACTCCTTCCTCAGAGGGGGAAAATTGGCAGCTAGTAGACAGTACCATCCTGCAGATACATTTTGTTTGGCATAAACTATATTTTATAAATTTGACCCAACATTTCAAAATTAGATTTCATTTGAAAATGAAGATACCCAGTTTGTGTTGAAAAACTAGACATTCCAGCAAATGTGGGTTCACATTACCACATGCCAAAACATAGCTAGAGGTAAAGAGCAATGCTACTCTTTAAGATTGTCACATGCATGCTAAGTCTGAGAGGTTGGTTCAATCTCATTATACATATTTAACACTTAGAATTTGGTCTCTCTTGGCTTTTGTGCTTGAGGCCCCTTTACAACAATAGTCATAGAGCTATACCATGGGAAGCCACTCTGGAGTTTTATATGGGAGAGTAATGCGATTTGAGTTGCATTTTAAAAATACCACTCTGGATGTTTTGTGAATAATAAGATCTACTGTGGCAAGAATGGAAAACCAGAAACCAATTATTTAACACACACCAACATGAATTAAGGTAGTCCAGGATGGGTGCAGATGGGTGGCTCAGTTGGTTAAGTGTCCGACTTTGGCTCAGGTCATGATCTCACAGTTCATGAGTTCAAGCCCTGTGTTGAGTTCTGTGCTGACAGCTCAGAGCCTGGAACCTGCTTTGGATTCTGTGTCTCTCTCTCTCGCTGCCCCTGCCCTACTCATGCTCTGTCTCTCTCTTTCTTAAAAATAAATAAATTTAAAAAAATCACTGACCTGTAGTGATTGCCTACTCTACAGTGGGCCCTGGATGGTATTGAGGGTAGAAAATTGGTCTTCCTGCCTTTATAAATACTTTCTCCACTTAGGCTTATGAGAAAGCTGTAAATATTATCACCTCTGCTTCTGTTTCCTCCTCCTCCATAACTATTACCTTCTCTTCACTGCCATTCCACTGTCTAACTTAGGTTTGTATTGGGGCATGATGCTACCTCCTCTGCACAAGAGTTTACTACTCTCCAAGCTTCTGCTGGTCTGAGTCATGGCCAACTTACCTTTGCTTAGCTGAGGTGAGACTGGCTCTTTACAGTCTGAGACAGTCTTGCCATGGTCAATATGGCTGGCGACAATGCTCAGACATACATGTGTATTTTTACTCTTTGTCCCAGTCCTGCTGGGTTCATTTGGTCTGGAGCACACTCCCTAGTAGCTGCACTCTCTGAATGATCCACTCCCTGGACACCACCATCAAACCAGGAATCCATAAAGCTCACCTTCTCTGTGAAGACCACTCTGACTCTTCCAGCAGAGTTGATGTCCCCTTTCATGCTTTCAACAGTGCTATGTGTGTCTATTAAACTCTTCATAATATTATCTTGTAATTCAGCTGCTGCATGTCTTACCCCCACCCTAACACTAGACTCCGTTCTTGAGAGTTTAAGACATATTTTTTAAGTCTTTGTTATTTATTGGAAGACTTCTGTCTAGTTTTATTTCAGCCTTTACCATGTATAAACTGCTTACTCAATTCCTGAATCCTGGTAGGGTAGTCCCTGCTTTTCCCAATCTCAGGAGTCCTCTCTAGCTCTCATTCAGGTGCCACCCCTCAAGTGTCCTTCTAGAATTTCACCTCTTCTATTTTATATAGGGAGTGTCACAAAATCATTCACCAACAATGAAAAGAGGATTTTTCTCTGATACTACTATTTACCTTAGGGCTAGAAACTCAGGCAACCTGCATGTTTAACAATGAACCAAATTGCTATCTAAGAAATGCTATTTAATGATGATTAAAGCAATAGTAATTAAAGTGAAAATAGGGCTCTACCCATGCATATGGAACATGAATTCTCTCAATTAATCAACTCGTTATTATTAAATATTTATTGAACACCCACAGAGCAGGAGTCATGAAATTCTGAGAGAACACACCAAAGACATGGTCCTTACCCTTTGGGAACTTACGATCTAAAGCAATTGAGACTTCAACTTGTGACAATATGTTCTGGCTGTGATTCTCTGTAGATAAAACAAAGCCTGTAATTCAAAGCATCTCTGTGCTTCAATTTACTCGCTTGCTCACTACACTAGTCATATTTCAAATCTTCTGCTTTACTCTCTACTAACTAAAAAGGGAGTGTTCCTCTTCTCCTTTAAGACTCACAAAGAGCCCACCTTCTCTGTGAAGCCTACCCTCACCCTTCCAGCAGAGTTGATGTCTCCTTTTATGCTTTCAACAGTGCTCTGTGTGTCTATTAAACTCTTTATAACATTACCTTATAATTCATCTTCTGCATGTCTTACCCCCACCCTACCACTTGACCCTGAGTTCTTGAGAATTTAAAACATGTCTTTGTATTTGTAATGTCACTGTATTTTTCAGACTAGATTTGCAGACTAGTTCTCATTGTTGAGACTCTGATAATCATCTGCTCACTCATTAAATTTAAGTTGAAAACCTATTCTGTGCTAGGCATGGTTTGGGTTGTATACCTGTGGACATGGCAGACTCTAATAATACTTAAGATTTACCAAAGAGGGAAAATGATAAGTAAGTATTGCAAGAGTATATAATGGCTCTTTTGCTAGAACAAAGGAATTTCCTGGCTTAGATATCCTGGGAAACCACCTTGCCAAAGTGACGTGAGTATGGGAACAAGAGGAGGAAAGCAAGAGGGGTTAGAAGGCTGGGGTCCAGGAACTGGATATTGTACTCTGAAGGGCTGGAAAGAAGAGATAGTTTTGCTACTACTCACCTCACACAATGTGAGATTCATTCCATCTTTATAGCCTTGCTGAAACTGTAAAATGGTTGCTCTCATAGAGAATGTTCTCACATGTGCTTAGTTTGTTCTACTATTCCCCATTCTTCAAAACGGTATTTTGGTTTCTCCTTCCTTTTCTGGAACTTTATCTATTGATTCCAAGACCATGTAAATATTACATTTTGGGGACACCTTGCAGCATGCATTATTTAATCCACTCTTTAACACAATCAAATCTTCTTTAAGTGTGTGTGTGTGTGTGTGTGTGTGTGTGTGTACTATTAACTTTTTGTTTTTGTTTCTTTTCCATATCTATCCAGCCTATTCTGCATGGTACCTTGCTCTTACAAGTGGCAGAGTCAAAAAAGAGTTGGAATTAGACCTTGAAGGTGAATAGGATTGGAAAAATAAGAAAATGAGGCTGTTCTTATCGGAGTCACAGAGGTTGGGAAAGGAGGACAGCAATTAAAACTGATAATCTTTTGAAATTAAGCTCTTCATATTCTTTTCTTTCTCCTTCTGTTTTCGTCTTCAATCCTGGATGAAGCAGTAGCTTTGTTATGCCTTTAGCCATCTCTGCTATGATGTAGAATGCATAGATTTGGGATCATTGTAGTATCTTTTTGACAGACCTGGGATAAAGTTACCCAGTGAAGGTGAACTCCTGCTGCTGCCCTTTGCTATGCTTTTATGATGATTGTAGGGATCCATCTCATCACATGTTGTGCTGTGCCTAAGACTGTCAAAGATATTTGAGTCCTTTACTCTGACATGGCAATTCAACTATACAATAAACATTTGGGATTGTACCAAGGAGACATTGACAAATTTCAACACCAGTGAGTAGCTCCTCCCTCATCTCTGATGAGGACTTCATAGCCAGGACTCTATTGTACCTTTCCATCTGGCTGATGATAAGCAGAGCAAGATTGGAGACGATGATTGCAGATCAGGCCTTAGTCTGACACTTCCCATTCTACCTTACAGTAGTCCTTCAGGAAAGGGATCCCATGTACTTTCGCACATTTCACTGACTGGATTGACTTCCTAAATGATGCTGTGTGGCAGTCTGGCCCTCAGCACGATATGGGGTATCACCACCATAGGGACTGTCCCTTTCTTCACCTGAGGCCACCCTAGACAGACTCAGAAAAATTAGGTTATAGGCTATTCTGCTCAAGCAGCTACAGATGTTGTAGCTCTCAGGGTTTTTTTTTCAAATTTTGTCTTCTTTTTTGATTTACATATTTTATTTGTGCAGTCATTTTCTCCCCTTAACTATACCTTGACTGTGTTATAAATTCAGAAATTATGTCTTGTACTTTCTTATTCCATTTTGGATTGAGCGCTGAATTTAGCATACTTAATGTTTTTTAAGTTTATTTATTTATTTTGAGAAAGAGAGAGAGAGAAAATGAATGAAATGAATGAATGAAGAATGAATGAATGAATGAATATGATTAGGGGAAGGGCAGAGGGAGACAGAATCCCAAGCAGGCTCTGCACTGTCAGTATGGAGCCTGATGTGAGGCTCGAACTCTCGAACCATGAGATCATGACCTGAGCCAAAATCAAGTCAGATGCTTAACCAACTAAGCCACCCAGGCACCCTTGAACTCAGCACACTTTAAATGCTTAGTTAATTGTTTTTGGCAGAATAAATTAATAAGCACAATTTATAACCAGAGACAGATTAAATCCAAACACCTACCCTTTTTAAAGGTTCTTTTAAAAAATAATCACCTTTTGAGATAAAACATTTCATGAAATGTCTGTCTTTCCAAAATGCAGTAATGTGGGATTGTATCATGCATATTGCAGTCCCAAGGTGAGGCCATTTATGAAACAATGTTTGATCTAGTGTCTAGGTGAATGAATATGATGCATTTTGTTCAGACAAATTATTCAAATCCCCTGGTTCAGATTATGGAACTGTTTTTTAAATATTTATTAATGTTTGTTTATTTTTGAGAGAGAGACAGAACATGGATGGGGGAGGGGCAGAGAGCGATGGAGGCACAGAATCCCAAGCAGGCTCCAGGTTCTGAGCTGTCTGCACTGAGCCTGATGCGGGGCTCAAACCTATCAGCCATGAAACCCTGATCTGAGCCAACGTTGGATGCTCAACCAAGCCACTCAGGCACTCCATGGAACTATTTTTTTCTTGAAAATGGCAGCTCTTATTTGAGTCTGTCCTCACAGTTTTGAGGCTTGAGGAATTTAATGCATTGCAGGGGACTGTTCTGAGAATTTTTATTGTCTATGGGTCTATGAGTATGTCAGCGTAACTGACACTAGGGGCAACACATACACTTTTAAACTGAGAAAGGCGAGGCTCAGAAAGATTAAATGACTTGCTTAAAGTCACACATGGCAGGGCCATGAATACTCTGAAGGTTTTTATCAATTCTATGTATGGAGGCACACTGTTTAAACGGACCTAACTTTCTGGAGGACTCTAGGAATGAACTTCCCTTTTGGCTGGGTCAGGCCTGAAGTTTCGTGCATTGTTCCATCTCGCTCTGGAAGATGATTGTTACTGCAGCCCTTCCAAACTATCCCTGTAATAATTTCCATCTTGAATCCCAGAAAAATTGAGAACATGGGTGGGACTCTGTCCCTCCTGCAAACCTCTTGGCTTGTTGCTATTTACTTAATGATTAATCCTTCAGCACTGCCTTGTTAAATAGAAGGGTAATATTTTCCTTCTGTCTGGACTGGACAGGCTCCCAGTTCCAGTCAGGTACCTTCAGGCCATGGAGCTAAAGATATATAATATGCCTTTTGTGTTGGCTTTTGGAAACTGAGCCTGGGTGGAGGGGAGAGGGGGATGCTTCTAGCAGTAGATTTCCTTCTGTTTCTCAGTTCTAGGGTCAAGCGGAGGACTTAGTGTAAATTCTAAGCTTTCAAGACAGAACCAAGAGAGATTTAGAGTATCAATAGCCTCATATGTGTGTGTATATTTTTCTGAAATACCTTAACTACCAAAAAAAAAAATCAAACCTCCCTAATTATTACTTTTGAGGCTGCTGAATTTGCAAATAATTATTTTAATGTGGTAGTTATAAATGGATTGTCAATATTTACAGTACAGTTGAAATTGTTATAATTCCAATCTGGGAACCTGAATATTCCTTTCTAACTTCTAGTTAGATAATTGTCAATAATAGGGTGGAGGAAGAATAAGAAAAAAAATATGATGCTACAGCAATTTGGGAAATATTTTTGAGCTGGAAACCTGATGATCTGAAGGGAAGGAAACTTAAACCAGTCCCAAGTGAGGAAAATAATTTCTAATAAGGAATATTAGCTTTTTAGTGGATATTATTTTCTATCTCCCATGAGAATAGAAAACTTAAGTTGACTTTGGAGTGTTTATATGCATGCATTGACTTGAAGGTGGCAGTTTGTGTGTCTGCGTGACATGCATTTGTGGGATTTCCACATGAGTGTGTGATTCATTTGCTTAGTTATCGTGTCACTATGGCCTCCCTAATCAAAGTCATCACCCTCATCTTGACAAATGTAGGTTTTATAAAAAATCAAACTTCCTAGTTTTTTTTCCTTTTCTTCTTGTATCTTGATTATAAACTCAGTTGGTATTATTCTTGGAGGATCTCCATGAGATCAAAATGCAAACAAAAACACAAATTTACCACCAATGAAGACACAGAGAAATGAAGCTCCTGGTTTGCAAAATGACTTCACCTTCAAGCAGGCTGGGCTTATCACCTCTATCATGTATACCTCTAGGATGGAGAGACTTGATGAGGACTGTGGGTTGAGGGCAAATATTCTTTCTGATGAGTCCAACCATCATCTGTTCAATGAATCCCTGACCACGGTACCATGTGGATTTCTTTCCTCGAACTCCTATAACCTTCATAAGCCATACCTGTACTTTTTTTTTTCATGTCTTATATATGAAACCTTTCTTTAACAAGTAAGCATACTGAGGGAAATTACCTTACTTAAAAATCTTGTATGTCCAACATTAGCTAGCACAAAATCATGTACTTTGCCTTTGCCTAGAAATTATTTATGGTTTTATGATTTGGTTGAGTTCTATGATATAAAAGGAACAGTGTTCAGAATTTGGTATATAGTCAGAACTTATTTTGTCCCAAATATTTGCTGAAGTTGGTTCAATGTGTGGTGATACAGAAAGAAGAAGATGATATGATCTTGTTATTGGAGAAAACTGTAAAGGGGAATACATTCTGTGTATTTTACCCATCCTTAGAGAACTGACTGTAGACATAGGCAAGAAATGAATACATTTTTGAAATAAAGTTACCTATTATTACTGTTGGGTCAATATTTCTCTTGGTAACCCTTGGGTTTATATAATACAGTGAAATCAAGTAAGCTCATTTCAGTAGAAGTGAGAATAATAAGAGCATCTCAAAGAAGAAAATAAAGGACTCCATTCTGTTTTGTTTTGATATATTTAAATATTTGATGTCTCATTGAGTATCTCATGTCTGCTATTGGGTTAGATGTAGAAAATACAATGATAATTAGGTTACAATCTCTGACTATACAGTTACCAAGATACTTTAATAGGTAGTGAATTTTCCTGCTTAGTTATGCTTTATAGAAGTAGAAACTGAACTTGGTTCATGGAGGCTGTCATAAAGCATGATAGATACCATGGGAGGATTTTGTGAAGTGTCCCTAGACATCAGTTATAGAATGGTGCTCATAATAACTATCACTCTCAACCAGTTGGATGATTATTAGAAGGAAATGAAATAGATGCGAAGGCTCTGTAAGAGGTTATCAGTCTTCTCGTTCAAAGGCATTGTTTTTAATGGTCTCTGATTACCACTAACTGGTACCACCGTTTCAGTAACTACTCTCTACAGAGGAATGGGTGGTAGCTGTTGGCCTTTGAGACATTGACATTTGGAACTGAATGGATCCCAGGACCGACATTTGGCTTGAGTCTAACTTGTGGGCTTGGAACAAATGAGAAGGAGCAGTACTCCCCCTCTCAAGGCCCATGGCCTGTCTGCTTCTCAGAAGTTCCTTGGCAGAGTTCCTTGGTAGGAAGGGTAAAATCAGAGACAGCCCAGAGCAGACAAACTGTACATCTGTGTGTAATGTGATGTAATTCTCTAATTTACATACCTATCTGGGATGTGTAAATGTTTCCAAACCACACTGGGGGAAGGCTCATAGGCTTTCAACAAAAATTCTAGGAGGCCTCCTCTACAAAGTAGAACAATGTAAATGTGAGTCCATAATTCACCCTTTACCCTCTCCCTCTGTATACTACACATCTGACGAAAAGGGGCAAGTGTCAAAGCATGGTAGCTCATTTTCTGAGCCTGGTGAGTTGGCATGCCTACTTTTCATGGACAGGGGAGGAACTAAATGCTGAAAGGTGGGTGGTCCAGGAGTAAGATCACCAGCTATGTTTTTCTTACTTGGGCTGAAAATAAATTTGTTATTAAGAATCCTATGAAGATTGCAAAAATCTTTCTATCTTCCGTTCATTGCCTAAACAGTCCCCCAGTCTCTCTGCTAGTACAAAACATATGGATTGTATAATACAACCTGCTCATCACATCCTTCTCTTTAGCCTGGAGTTATGAATATATCCTATGCTTCTCTCTTTCTCTGAATCTTAGATAAAATGTGCCATTCCTATGTAAATGGCCAACCTTATAAATCTAGGCTGCTCTATCATCTCCCTGCTTCATGGATCTAGCTCTGCCAATTTTTTTCTTTTATAGTTTTATTTTTCTAAGTTTATTTCTTTTTAAAGAGAGAGAGAGATTGGGGGGAGGAGCCGAAAAAGAGGGGGAGAGAGAATACCAAGCAGCATGGCTTAGACTCATGAACCATGAGATCATGACCTGAGCTGAAACCAAGAGCCAGACACTTAACCAACTGAGGCACCTAATTGGGTGTCTTCATTTTTTAGAAAAATATTACCTTCTTATTTATGTCTCTTAAAATATGCTTTTGTTTTATTATATTATTCTTTAGGACTATCTTTACTGATGTCTATTTTACTGGCCCTCTTGGAAGTGCTTCATATGTACAAACTCCTTTAATCCTCACTATTGAGGTATGTACCATTACCTTCATTTTAGAAGTAAAGAAACTGAGGGACAGGGAAGTAATCTCTGTGTGCCTGAGATCAGGGAACTCATGGGGAATAACAGTAGTAGGATTTTAATCTGGGCAGTCTGGCTCCAGTTCTCGTGTGTTATATAATCACTCCATATATACTCTCTTCCACTCCGTTGCTCCTTCCTAGTATTGCTTTCTCTTCATCTTCTCAAGAAATTTATTTCCAGCCCCAACTTTCATACAACCCCCTTGTAATAGTTTATCATCTTGTCTCTGCTATTGTTACTCTACTGAAATCTCTTAAAGTCATCTGTGAAATTTAAGTCATCCATTCTTATGGTCAGTCTTGACCCTTCTTGACATATCTGTGAATAAGCCTGGTTCTTCTTCCTAGTTACTTTTTCCTTTACCTCATCACTGTTGACATCCTGCCACCCCCCCTCCCCACCCCACCACCTTGCCAGGATGCCTTGGAGAGATAATCCCAGAAGAATAAAATCAGAACTAGCAAGTCATGGGAACTAATAGTCCAACAGAGGTACTCAGCAATAGCTTGCTGAATTACAGTCTAGTTGGACTTGGTGATGGGTCATGAGGAGAAAAAGGGCTTTGGGCCTGGGTCATAAAGAAAAGTGTCATAAAGTTAGGAAAAATAGTAAAGTAAGAAAAAACTGGTTTATAATATAATCTTGAAGTATTGGCTTTGCAATTGAATTTGTATTGAAATGTCCATTGAGCAGCTGAAACTATGGAGTGAAAATTTATAAGGGAAAGTGAAGTGGAGATAGAGATTATAGCATTGCTTTTATGGAGATGTTTGCTAATGTCATGAAAATAGTGAGATGGTAAGAGGAAATATTGAGAGCAAAAAAATTATAATGGCCCATTACATGAAAATAAAATATAGAATAATCAACTGAAAACTTAAAGCCTTTAGACTCTAGCAACAGATCTTTCAAGTTCTATTCAGTTCAATAATTGAGTGCTTCTTTTGTCAACAAGAGAGAATGAGAAATAGAGATATTTATTATTCAAGGTGCTTAGTTGTAAACAACAGAAACGAAGCTTGGGTAAATTAAGCAGAAAAGGAATTTTAGTGGAAGGATATTGGATAATTTAAAGAATAACTGGGAAACCTGAAGAATAAACTTCAGAAAATGAACAGAAGCTCAAGTAGGCAGGTCTGCCAGAACTACATCCAAGGAGATACCGCAGAAAGAATCTGACCTCCAATACCAGGACTGGGCATTAGAATTTGCTGTTGACACTGTTGCCAGGAGATACATACTGTCACCACTGTTGGAAGCCTTTCCAATTTGCTCCCTGTGTCTTTGCTTTATTTGTTCCTAATTAAAGCCCCAGGGAAAATATCCAATTGATTGAGTTTCAATGAAGTGCCTGTAGTCTAGCTGCCAGGAGCTAGGGAAGACCTATCTGTCCTTCTCTAAGGGGGTGAGTTCAAATACTGGGTGAGCTCAAAGGACAAACATCTTCTATAGTTATTGTCTTCTTACAACATACAGATATTATGAATAAGATAGGCATATAGTAAAATGTACTAAATTGAGTATATTACATATAGTATAGGCAAAGCAAATAATAATTTTTAATGAAGATACAATTTCTTTGATATTTTGAGCATTTGGTCACAAAGTTATACTCTATTCAGTACTTATAAATGCCATTTTCATCTCATTTCTACTTGTTAGCAATCAGTTTCTCCTTTAAGTCATAACACATATATCGTCATTTAAATGAAACTTTCCCTATTTCAGCTACCAATGATCTCCTTGTGAAGTATTTTGTGCCAATTTTATGACACTTATCCCAAAGAGAACAAGAACTGTACCTCATGTGCCTTGGATACTTGGGCTGGCAAAGTATGTGCATAGCACAAGTGTTTAGTAGGCATTAGTTAGGTGATAAAGGGATGCAGAATTGTCAAATAAATTGTCAAAAACCAACTGATAATGTAGTTCTCAATTCTCTCCTCTCCCACAAGATTATAAAGAGTTGATGCTAGATTTTTTAGGAGAGTTATTGGTGTGTTTTCCCTTACTTTGAGCCAAGTAAAAATAAATTTAAGGAGACTCCTTGGAAAAGTTAGGGCACTGACCACACCTGCTTCCCCATCTATAGCCTCCTTGTCTGAAATGGGAGAGAAGAAGCACTTATTTTAAAGCCAGTTTGGATTTTTATGTGATTGGACATTTTAAATGCTAAATCAAAACTTGTATTGGTAGAAGGGACTAGTAAACAATTTGTATAACATAAGTATGATAAGCGAAGTTCCTGCCCTGGACCCAGTTTAAAGCACCTAGGTGGTGGTTGGGGGGAAAGAGGGGGGGAGGGGTGAAGAAAAAAGTTAAGTTAACTTTGGATTACTTTGGATAAATCCTATTTTCTCAGTATAATGGTTACCTTTGTCATCAACAGTTTAATGGTATTCATGGTTGCAGAATTCTATAGAGTCTGGGCAGAAAATGGCCTTTCTTCGTGAGCTAATAAATACTCTCTGAAAAGGCAAGAGGAATCCCTGTCTCAAATATTCTTTATATAAGCTAGTTCCCAAATGGAAAAATTGTTTGAGGCTACTAGGCCACTTATTCTGACCATAATATTGAGACACAAGGAAGAAATATAAGGTATGTCACAGGTCAATGGTCACTGCAAAAAGTTAAGTGCTTAAGTATATAGTTGACTTCCCTTTTTAACAGAATAGAGCATTTCAAGGTCATCTTTCTAAATATAACTCATATTTCTTGCAATTCATTGTGTGATTTCTTGACTGGAAAAAAGTGTATGCATGGCAGGCCACGTTTCTGGAATACTTATGCATTTATACTTCATCTCATCTATGCTTTAGACATAGTGATGACTGCTAATGATAAACTATTCAACATGATAGTGCCATTTCTATTGTAAAGACTCCTTGGACCACCATGGGCCAGACTGCACCTGCCTCTCTTCATTTCTAGCTCTCCTTATTTATATAATACATTCAACTTACTGTACACTGTTGGGTGATAACTTTTATCTTGTTAACCTTGGGTTTTTAATATCAGTGAGCATGTTTCATATTTCTGTATTACCTCCATTGGACTGAAAATCTCTTAGTGGTAAAATATATAATTTATAGTACTTATAACCACACAGCTATATAATTTGTTATTGAATAAAATTAAGGATTGACTATGTCCTTTGGAAATTTATGATAAATATGTTTTCTCCTTTTCAATTATCTTAATAATCCAGCCAGCATTAATACCTTGAGCTAATTATAGAAACAAATGTCAGGAGTGACAAGGGCAGAAAGTAGTCTTGTGTTCCTTGACATGCATGACCTGGCCCAATGGAGAAACCAGGGATCTCATTATATTTTACAAAATTCATCCTTCAAGAGATGGGTCTGCTTGAACTAAAATACAATGTTAACTTAAATCCTTCTATATTCTGGTCCTTTCCTTTAGATATCTCTCTCCCTTGTCTTCTTTTATCAGAACAATAACACTCAAGTCCCTATCTTTGAATATGCTGTCCACACAGGTGGAATGCCAATGCAAATACTTGCTTGGTGACCTGGAACCAACTATCTGGATACTTTAATCATATAACACTGGTTCTTTCAACTTTAAGTTTTAAATGAAAGTGGAAAAGTCCCAATAAAACCAACTACGAGTTACATTCACATGCTTACACTGACCGTCAAACCTAAATTTTGTATACAGATTCCACCACTTACACATATAATTCAAGACATTACCAATTCTCTAAGCAACACATTTCACATTTGTCAAATGGTTCTAACAGTATTCACCCTATTGGGTTATTATAAGAATTAAATAAGATAATCATGTGTAAAACACTTATGTACCAAAATGACAAGTGCACAGGGAGTATTCAGTGTTGAATGACTATAAATAATGATAAAGACACATTATAGTAAAATAAAACTGTTTCTCATTTTAATAGCATGGCCAGCTTAGCCTTGACTCCTCTTACACATTCCATTTCTATATTTTAATACATATCCACATTTTACCAATTCTATTTGATCTCTTTCCCCAGGAATCATTTTAGACCTAGAGAAATCATGAGAGACTCTTAAAAACAGAGAACAAACTGAGAGCTGAGAGGGTGGGGAAAATGAATGATGAGTATTAATGGAAACAGTTTTGGGGATGAAGACTGGCTGTTATATACAAGTGATGAATCACTGGATTCTACTTTTTTTTTTTTTAAGTTTGTTTTTATTTATTTTGAGAGAGCTAGGGAGACAAAATCCCAAACAGGTTTCTCCCTGTCAGGGCAGAGCCTGATGTAGGGCTTGAACTCACAAACTATGAGATCATGATCTGAGCCAAAGTCAAGAGCCTAAAACTTAACTGACTCAGCCACCCAGGCACCCTCCTGGATTCTACTTCTGAAGCCAAGACTACAATGTATGTTAACTAACTTGAGAATTAAAAAAAAATCTCATAAAAAAAAAAGAGAGAATTCATGTTTAAGATGGTAATTCAGGGTTCTGGTTTTGGTGAAGTTAGAATAGCTTGTATTGGACTCATCCTTTAAGCAGATGATAATTAGAAACTTCGGCAAAGTATTTTTTAAAATCATGGTAATATTTCACTCAGACAAGAATCATTAATAAATGCTAAAATAATGTGTGGAAGTTTGATGAGTAAAAGGATATTTACATAGTCTCAAAATATCTCTCCACAAGATACTTTTTAATTACAAAGGGAAATCTATTTACATAATAGTGGAGCAATCTGGCAAGAAGCCATGTCAACTAAGTAATCAAAATTAACATCACAGGTAATGAAACAAACTAACATCTTTGGCCTGCTGATATGCACTGAGAACACAGCATTACTTCTGAAGTTTTACTACCCCAAATTCATAATCTAAATGTAGTTATGAAGAAACATTTGAAAAGCCCAAATTAAGGGACCTTCTATGAAATAACTGGTCTTACTAATCAGAAATATCAAGAACCTGAAAGACAAAAGGGACTGAGGAATTGTTCTAGAAATTTTTACTGTTAAATACGGAAGCCACTAATTACATGTGGGTATTTAAATTTAAATTTTAAATTTAAAATCCACTTCCTCAGTCATACTACCTGCATATCAAGGGTTCAACAGTTGCACGTGGCTAAGCTTCTCTACTAGGTAGAGCAGACCTAGAACATTTCTATTGTCACAGTAAATTCCATTAGCTCTGTTCTAGATTAAAAGAGGCTAAGGACAAGTAACAAAACAGTCGATCCAGAATTTGATTTTACTACAAAGGACATAATTAGGAAAATTAGCAAAACTTAAATAATAATACATCATTATTAATGTCATGATTTTGATATTAGTACCTTGGTTATTTGTCCTTTAGGACATACATGCTGAATCAAGCGTTTAGTGGTAAAGAGTGATCATGCCAACAACTTATATTCCAAAGGTGTAAAAAAATGGTATCTGTGGGTATTTATATATATGAAATATTTATAGATAAATACATGGTTAAAATCTTATTTAACAAAAGAAGTGCAACACAGTCACCCTGAAGCTTTTGAGACCTGCCTTAGAGGAATGAAAGAAGGCCTAAAATAAGGGGAGAATATGCCACAATCATGGAGTTGAAGAGTCACTATTGTAGATATTTTCTCTAGTTTATGGATTCAACAAATTTCCAATACATTTTCTAACTTTTAAAAATAGTTTAGAAGCTGAGTTGATTATAAAACTTATATAGCAATATAATGTAAGATTTAATAGATGGAGGCAGAGATGAGAGGAAAGAAAGAGACCAAGTTATGGAGCCAAGATCTGTGATTCCCAGGCGAGGTTCCATGACCCGGGGAGTGGGGAGTCAGGGAAGTCGTGCCTGGTTTGAGAGGGGCGGGGTTTTAAGGGTTTTGGTTTGGTCTTGGGGAACAGATTACCAAGTAAGGGCATTTTAGGGTCAGCGGGACAGGATAGGTTGCCTGCCTCCTCCTCCTCGGGTTGGGGGAAAACTGGAGCTTCATGATTGGCTGTTTCCAAATGGGGCAGGACATTCCAGGTCTGCAGGTGAGGGGTGGGGGTCGTCTGTGCACGGTGTTCTCCTCCAGCCCCCAGAGAAATGGCCACTGGGTCGCCATCCCAAGGTGACTCTTACATATAATGGTGTAGAATAGCCCATTGAATGTTTTGGAAAAGAACAACTTTAGACTATTTAAATTACCTGACTTCACACCTTATTAAAAAGCTGCTATAATTAAGAGAGTGTGATATTTGTGGAAAAACACATATAATAGGTCAAAGAAACAGATAGTGATTCTAGATCTAGACCCACATATATGTAGTCAGTTGAGTTTTGGCAAAGAAGCCCAGGCAACTCAATAGGGAATTTAGAAAGTCTTTGTAACAAATGGTGTCAGAACAACTGGATAAACTTATAGGAAAAAGATGAATGTTGACTCCTACTTCACACCACACACAAAAATTAATTGAAGATGGATTATAGATCTACGCATAAAAGCTCTGTTTTCTAAAATAAAATAGGATATTATCTTTGTGACCTTGGGGTAGACTTTTTTTTTTTTTTTTAGAAATGACACCAAAAGCAATAAGCATAAAAATTGATACGTTAAACTTCATCAAAATTAAAAACTCCTGCTCACTAAGAATTAGCTTCATTTCAGAGAGAATGCAGAGGGAGAGGTAATTCCTCTGAGACTGAGCGTAGAAACAGAAAGAGCATGGTTTGACTCCAGTTGCTCAGTTTTCTATCCTTATTGGAAATGGGAATTGAGATTTAGGTTAATTTCAATGATAAAGGAATAAAGTTACAGTTTTCCACATGGCTTTTGAATTACTTAGGTTTCAAACACATTATATGAGCTTGCAGAATCTGAGAAATACACGTATTGAAAGAAGTACTGTCCAAGGGATGCTGCTTTGTGGCTCAGAATGGGAAGTCCATTTAGGAGAAAAGCCTATTCCCCTGTGGCTGTTTTCTGGCCCAGTATTTTGGATAGATATGGTCAGTTTTCCTAAATCCTTACTCCCTTCTTGATATAAAATGAGTCCCAGTTTTACTTTTTACCTGGCAATGGATATATGTTAAAATGATTCTGGAAGCCCATTTTGATGGCTAACATTTTTCCCTGTGAAAAGCCTTAGGTATCTGATAAAACATAGCCAATCAATTTCTTTGGCCTAATTTTCACTAAGTTCTCTTTTTAAAGTATTCTTGTGTTTGCAGCAATGTAATAATATAAATGTAAGCCTTTTTCATGGAGCTCAAATAAAGACTAAGAGCCTTTTAGTTATGGCCTAAGAGTTACTTTTAAAACTTTCTCTTTGTAACGTCCTCGTGATTTCAGACAAGTTAAACTTTTTGAAGTGTTCTTTACTCATTCTTACAACGGTGTTATCATTCCTTGAGCTGACACATTCACAGGATTGATGCTCTCACATCCGTTCTTCATTGACTCTAGTGCTGAGACCTGATTCTTTAGACTTGAATTCTGCCCTTACATATCTCCTTCTACTGGTTGATAAGGATTGACTAATTCTTAAGTTGGATTACCATTATGCTGTCCAGAATTGGATAGTATTTGTCTCATAGTCCTAGCTGTCCATAATTTGATCGTATTTTATGAATTATTATTTTTTCCCTCTCAGGAATTATATTTTGGGAATATAAAGCTTCCTCTGAATCTCTGCTTTTGGTTATATCCCTTTGAATTATTTTTCCGATCCAAACTGTTTTGAAAAGATGTAATTACCTATGCCATTTTTTTTGTTACTGTATATTCTTTAAAAAAATTTTTTTTTACTTTAAGATACAAAACAGATGAACATAAGGGAAGGGAAGCAAAAACAATACAAAAACAGGGAGGGGGACAAAACATAAGAGACTTTAAATATGGAGAACAAACAGAGGGTTACTGGAGGGTTTGTGGGAGGGGGGATGGGCTAAATGGGCAAAGGGCATTAAGGATTCTCCTCCTTAAATCACTATTGTACTATATGCTAACTAACTTGGATGTAAATTTTTAAAAATTTTAAAAATTACCTACGCCTTTGAAAGCTGAATATCACACTGGTTTGTAGGACCATTATTTGAGCCAATTATGTGAATTGTTTATTTTATATTTTATGTGATGTAGGTGCAGCTCTTTTCTAGTCTTGGAATGTATAAGCAGTGAATCAGGTTTCAGAGGAGTTTAATGATTTTGCTAATTCTTGGGGCAAAACAAAATCTATGTTCTGTTCCTGAGAGAATGTATAGCTTTTTAATATCCCTTGCGTCCCATATTTCCCCTCCCCTTCTAGGCATCAATGTGATTTCCATATGCTGGTGCTTATTGAGACAATGATAGCCTTGCTAAGGCCAGGACTTAGGCTTCCCCTATACTTTCTCATTAATTCTCCCATTTGATATTCACAACCCTTTGTAGGTTATCAATGTAGATACTGTTATTCTTCCTATTTTCAGATGAGGAAACTAAGATTTCAAAAGATTAAATAATTTATCAGTTGTTACAAATAAGTGAGGAAAATACATGCATTAGAGCCCAGATCTTTGACACCAAGTCTGGGACCTTTTTTTCATAATCAACAGATTCCAATCAAATAGCAAAACAACAAATGTAAGTAAATTTTAAGAAGATACCTAAGACAGTAACACCTTAATTTAAATGCAAAGGCAAACAACAATTAACAACAATAAAGTTAAGACTCTTAAGACTCTCATTAAGTTGACTGATTATATTTGAAAATTTCTCTCAGATAAATAAATCTTAGTTTTACCTTTATACGTAAGTGTCTTTCTCACTTAGTCTCACAAATAACATATTCTGTTCATACAAATATAGCTAGAAACACTTCTTATGTTTTTTTCCTCTCCTTTCTCATGTTCCCCCCCCCCTTTTTTTTATGATTATGGCAACATTGACAGCTGTGTTCATTGCGATCTATGGCTGGCTATACCTTTAAGTACCTAGCTTGGAAATCATTTTGTCCCTTTAGATTTGAAAAATTACACCCCCGTCTCCCAATTCAGGATACTCTGAGACAGAGCTGTGCTGTCTGCAAGAATATTAGTTCTGAGAATAGGATTGCTGTTTGCACTGTACACTCTGCTCTCTAGCCAGCAATAATCAAAGCGAGCTTGTATTTCTTTAATGACAAAACCTCCCGGTGTGTTAATTTGGTTCTCTGTGACACTACATCTTGTCGGAGGAGTGAGAGAAATGGGAAAACATACATTAATATCACTGCCAGCCAAGTGGTACATTTTTCTGTGTAATCCATATCTGGAAGGTGAGGGTCTTTGTCTCTCCACCTCTTGAAGGGTTTTTGGATTCTGAGAAAGCTGTGGACTCTCACTTTCCATTGTATCCAAGGGGAGAACTTTTCCCATAGGACTACTTACTCTGGCCCAAAATAGTTTCTCTGCAGTGAGAAATCAGTCTGCCATGGAACATCGTCTCTCCACTGCCCCTAAATATGTATTATATTTAGGGGAGAGAAGGTTTTTCATCAGATAGACCTGACACTGACTGACTCTATGACAGTGAACATTCATTCTAAACACAGGACCCTCACTTGAAAAATAATAACACTGATACTTAACTAGTAGAGTGACAATATTCTTCTCCTGCTCTTCTCAGGCCTACTGCTGATTTGTGAAGCAACACAGTAACAACTTAGCTCAAAGGTGGTCCTGAAATGTCATTCTAGGTATTTCAAAGTGTGGTTAAGATGGGACCTGAGGCTGGAATTGTCATCCAGGATAGGTCCTGAGAGGTCTGCTTGCTCATATTAGATATTTCAAAACTACAGACTCTTTAAGACCAGCCTGTAAACTTTACAAGTTCCAGTGATGATAATTCTATTGTCAACACAAACATGTGTCCTGCCAATTGATTTTAGACATTTCCATTCCCTAGGGTTTTGTAAGCATCTTCTTTTGCCTTTTATTCTTAGAAAATGCCTACATCTTCCAAGCTTATATTTTAGTGTTGGGCTTCTTTAGCAGATGTCAGTGCTTAAACTGAGGGTGGTTGATTCTAGAAATCATTTATTCCTTTGAACGAGCAACTGCCTCCCAAATAGCTTGCTAAAGAGGAACTAGCACTTTCCTTTCCTCTTTCCTTTCTCATCAAGAATGCTCTGGGTTCACAGCAACCACTGGAGCCTGTCAGCATGCCCATCATGACTGCAAACTAGCCCAGCTGAGGGGTGCACTTGCGGGAAGTTCTCAGGGCCTGGGTGTTTGGTTTGCCTCTTCCTGTTTGCCTTATAGCTTTAAATAATGCGGTTGCTTCACAACCACTTGTTTTTTGAGTAGGGAACAGGGCATATTTTTCTAGCAGATAAAATGACTTCCCACCATTCACTCTTTGTTATTTCCCCTTTCTGAAGGGCGGTCTGATGAATGCAGGGCAATGTGTAATACACGCTTTCCTGTTTTCTGCTCTTTCTCCATTGGGCTTGTCAGTCAGTCATGAGCTTGGGTCTGGGGAGGATGTGGCATTCATGAGAGGGAGGCCGAAGAGAATTTGGGGGTGTTATCCTTCTCTGCACACATTCTAGTTCTACACTGGAATCAGGTTCCAGTGGCAGTTAATAATACCCACAATGCTATTTATCCAGATTATGCATTGGTAAGCCAGTCCTTAATAAGGGGGAAATAATAGAAACCCACTATCATATCACAACTTCATGACATACACTCTGTAGTAACTCACTGATGAATTGTGATATGGTTTGACTGGTGAGACACTAATCATGGGATTAAATTGACTTTGGGAGAAAATGGTATGTTTAGGATCTAGGCTGTTTTCGACAAACACTCTTTGACCGTTCATCATTTTTGATACCCCACCCTACACCAAAAATCTCTATATCACTGCTCCCATAGTCTGTTGAAGGCTTAGCTTTAAGCGAGCTTCCTATTTCAATTTAGCTTTATCCCTCTACCAACAAATCTGAACCTCCTTTCTGCCTCCAGAGATCTCCTAATATCTGGTGCTGCAAGGGAAGGAGAAATTGATGTTGGCCATCTGTCCCATGGCCAGTAGCATTGAGTGTAAATAGTTGTTTGAGTAGCAACTACAGGCATGAATTTTTCTTCAGTACTGTATTCAAAATAACCATTTTCCTCTTAAAAATTCTATTGAAGAGGATTTCTACTTAGCTTTAATTTATTAATCCTAAATGAACTAGAAATAAGGTATGTACAAGCAATGGATTCAGGCCATGGGTATTTCTCTTATGTGATATATGATGTCACACAGAGCCAGCCTAAGAAAGAAAATTTTGTTTATATGATGTGAGCGTAGAAGATCCCATAACTCCATGTGTCAAACAAAAGGCTACCTACTTTGCCCTCATAACTATTATTTAATTTATTCTGAAAATCTTTTTTCTTTTTAGTAAAGCATTTCCTGCTGAATGTGTAAATATTTTATTAAAATTAACTTATTTAAAGACACAAGTGGGATAAACATTGATACACACTGGGTAGTAACTAGGATAAAGGTACTGAATGTAAAGATTGAGAGGTGTATTGAGTGCATAGACTTTGCTTACTACATGTATTTCCAAAGGCCTGTCCCATTGAAATATCTCAGCAAGATAAATGCCCTGGGCTCTGAGGCCTCAGTTGGAGGATCATGAGTCAGCTACTGATTGTATACCTATTAAGTCAGTTTTCGACTGCACCAAACAGTGAAAACTTTTCTCCAAACCTCTTCAGAGGCACCAACTGCTCTTTTTACCACCTCTGATACAAAGGAGCCACATTATCCAAGTAGGATAATCTCCTCTTGCTTCCCTGATAATCTCCTCAGCTGAGAAGAAAATGTTTTGGGCCCTTGGATCAGTTGGAGTAGATCTTAGGCTTTGAAAATCAGAGTTCAAAGATTCTGAAGAGGAGTCACTTTATAGAGCCTCAAATCATGTCAGGAGAAAGAGAAAGTTCTACAGGAAAAAGAGGAGAAGTAACATTTTTCAGCCTGGTAGCATCTTTTAAATTAAATGTTCAGTAGCTTCCATTCTGCTATAAGAGCCCAAATTGTGTGATGGGGAGAATAATCCCTACCATCTCCCACTGGGAATTTCACAAAAATGGTAAGAAGTTACGTAAGAGTTATCTACAATTGGAAGGGATGTGGACTTCAGCAAAGACCATACTTACTGTGACTTTATTCTTCCTCCTAATGTGACAATAGTATGTGATGTAGGCCTTCACATATGGAATGGGGTAGAAATGGGATGATATCTCAGAATTACTGATCACCAGACAATAAAAAGACAACATTTATTTAACAACCCAAAAAATCTTTTAGGCATGACATGCATTCTTATGTGGGACAGCACATGAGGAGAACTGATGAAATTAAAGATGCTTCCCTGACTTACAGTCTGTAGATTTGAAACATATAATAGGAAATACCTTATAGAATAATAACAAAGTATTTAAAAAATAAGATTGTTGGGGTATCTGAGTGGCTCAGTTTGTTGAGCATCAGACTTTGGCTCAGGTCATGACCTCAAATTTCATGGGTTTGAGCCTCATGATGGGCTTTGTGCTGACAGCACAGAGCCTTCTTCAGATTCTGTCTCCCTCTTTCTGCCCCTCCTCTACTCATTCTCTCTCTCTCAAAAATAAACATTAACTTATTAAGAAAGTAGATAAATAGTAAAAGGTAAATTAACACTTTGAATATTAGCAACAAAGGAGTGTTATAGACCAACATTGTTTTGGTTTTTTTGTTTTTGTTTCTGTTTTGTTTTGTTTTGTTTTTGGCATTTCCCAAAACAACAAAGGAACAGGAAGTGAAAAAGGAGTAAACAAAAATAATGTAAGTTAGATGAAAGGCAAATTTTAATTCCTGTTTAGAATTAAAATTTGAACCATTAAAAGGAAACATTCTCTAACTTCGTGAGACTGCCCTTTCTTTTCTTCTATGGTCATCAGAGTCACTGATTCCACACATCTCTTGTAAGTCTTAACATTTGAGCTTATTATCATTTCAAACACAGAGGCAGTGTCCTTTTCTGAAGTCCTAATCATTTACCATTTTCCCTGTCTGATCCCCAGTTCCCAATGGTGTGTATCCAGCCTCACAGTAGAAGAATATGGAGGTGTGTCTCAGGCAAGAGAGGGACTGAAACACTTAGGAACCATCAGTAAGGCCATGGGGTTTGATATCTTTGTGAAGATACAGTCAGGAGAGAACTTAATCATTTCTTTCAAAGAGTTAGTAGGTTGACATGTAGAAAAAGAAATAGGTTTCTCCTCTACTTTCCCAGAGCACTAGGAACTAGGCTAATAAGTAGATAGTATTGGGAAAAGATTCAGTTTGACAGAAGAAAAAAAATAAAATTAATAGTTGAAGATCCCAAAATAGAACATAGAATAAGGCTTCCTCTTCATCTGCAATACTCAAGAGAAGCACAGTTATCATCCATTAGGGAGGCTTTGTGCAGGGATTTTCTTGAACAGGTCTCCAGGATGAACTAGATTAGATTATTTTAATGATTGCTTCTAAATTTAAGACTATATTATGCTAAACCTAAAGCATAAATTATGTATATTTTATAAAAGTAATCTGCATGTATGCTAAAAATTAAAATACTGTTAAGAAAAAAGAAATAATTACGTGTATGAATCAGACTTACATTCACTTACATTTTATATTAATCTTTCCAGAATTTTATTTATATATAAATCTCGTCAAGAACTTATATTCTGCATATTATTTTCCAGCCTGCAATTCCACATCATCAGTACATCTTGAGCATCTTCCAATTTTAAAATATATAGATCTAAGTCATTTTAATAGTTGTGTCATATACTAAATATTATTATTCTAAATTAAGGTTATCTTTCATTTTATCACTATTAATAATGGTACAGTGAAAAACCTTTATATATATTTATATCTAAAATTTATCAAATTATTTCTTTAGAATATGTTTTTATAAGTAAAGCTAACAGACAACTTTATGTATATTATTCATATTTTTAAGGCAGTACTACCCTCCAGAAAAGTGGAATTAATTCCAACTCCCAGTAGCTGTATATGAGAAAGCCTGTTTTTACCTAAACTCTTGCTGAAGCTAAACATTATCATTTTTGATCCTTACCAATTTGACAGGTGAAAAATTATCTTGTTTTATTCTTTCATTACTCATGAAATTAAACTTTTTTTTCATGCATTTACAAGTCATTTATAATTACTCTTCTGTGAATTGCCTATTTACATCCTTCGTTCATTTTTCTCCTGGAGAATTCTTATTGATCTATGACAACTATTTGTATATTAATGATACAAGCCCTTATTTGTGTTGCTGGTATTATTTTCTATTTCATTATTTGTCTTTTACTTATATATATATATATATTTTTTTTTTTACCTAGAGAAATGTTACATTAAAAATTTTAATTCTAATATAGTTAACCTACAGTGTTACTGGTTTTAAGTGTACAGTACAGTGATTTAACAGATTTATGCATTGCTCATAGTGCTCATCATGATAAGTGTGCTCTTAATCCCCATCACCTATTTCCACCTATTCCTCCACCCCTTCCCCTCTGGTAACCATCAGTTTATTCATTATAGTTAGGAGTCTGTTTTTTGGTTTTTCTCTTTTTTTTTTTTTTGAGAAGTTTTACATTTTTATTTGATTTAATTTCTCAGTATTTTCTTTTATAATTCAAATTTTTACACTGTGACTGGGAAGTTCTTTTCACCTGAAGTGTGAGTATCAACTTTTAAAAGCAGGATTTGTATAGTTTAACTTGTCTAATATACTTATTTATATAGTCTAAAATACTTCATGTACTTCTAGACTTATGTTTCCTGATTGAGAAGTCACTGGTAAAATATAGTTTAGTAGACAAATAGATTCCTTTCTTTTACTCTTTCTGATCAGAGCCCTTTTTTTATTATAACATAACAAATGTATATATTTCCTTCATATTAACCTTCTAAGATATGGCTTAGGAAGGCTTTGAAGTAAATCTCCCTAAGAAATTGGCATAGTCTGAAGAAATGTTCTTGGCACAGAGTAATTTTATTATAGGATGGATTTGGTTCATGTGTGTGTGTGTGCACCCATATAAGCACGTACATTGAAGTAAACATATACAACTTATATGTAATTATTTTCTCAATGATACCTCCAAGATCTTTGGATTTATAAAAGCATTGCAAGTTCATCTGTAGTGATCATTTTCATGGACTCCCTATAATATGGAATCTTTATAAGTATATGTGGATAGTTATTTGCAGTCATTAATAGATCTCTGCCATTATAATTATCATTAACAAAGTTATTTATTAAGTATATTTTCCCTATAAGTCACTATGTAGGATATTATGGAGATAAAAAGGATGAAATACTTGTCTGGAAGTAGAGGTCGAGTATATTGAAGAAGAAAATGGTTAGAGATTGTGAAGCTACTGCAGTGGTCAGGATAGAGAGGTGATGAAGACCTGAACCACACTGGTGGCCCCATCAGTGGGAAAGGGGGAAGTAATCGGCATGAGCTGCGCTGCAAAGAAAGCACTGTCAGGGCCATTAGGGCATCTGGCCTATGTGGTAGGAAAAAAAGAATCATGCCATCCAAAGATAGTAAGATTCATAAAAGAAGGGTATAGTGAAAAAAATTAATTTCATTTTTGATATAGTCAATGGAATGAGAACAATGCACATTTTGTAAAAACTGGTATGTGTTTGCCTGGTTATGAGCCAGGCTTTTAGTATTTAGCATCATACAAGGAGGAAAATGTTCCCTACAGTCCTTGTAAACTTATACAATATTTTTAAGTTTCTTTATGTTTATTTTTTAAATTTATTTTTGAGAGAGAGAGAGCACAAGCAGGGGAGAGGCAAAGAGAGAGGGAGACATGGCATCTGAAACAGGCTTCTGGCTCTGAGCTTGGCAGCACAGAGTCTGATGCAGGGCTTGAACCCATGATCTGAGCCAAAGACAGACACTTAACCAACTGAGCCACTCAGGGCCCCTATCTTTAAAAATCTTTGTAAAAATGTTATCTACAGAAGTAAATAGAAATTTTATAAGAGGAATGAAGAGATTGAAGGGAGAGCACATGCAAAGAAAAAGATGAATAGTATGGTTATTCAAACAGCAACAAGTAATTGCATACTTATGAAATGAAAAGTGGGATGAAGAATTTTGAGAGATGGAACGTGATTTTCTCTGTCTTCCCTGCAAGGACTTTGAGGTCATATGCTTAAGATGGCAGCACCAAAAGATGGAAGGAGCCTGAATCTTGAGCCATCAGTTGGCAGAAATTATAATAAAGAGCCTCTCACCTTATCTGAGGTATAACCTAATTACATTATACTATGAAAATTTGAGGTTGATGTGTTTCAACAGCCTGACTTAAATACCAAACACTAATACTCACCTCATAAAGTTATTTTAAGTTTCAAAGTAGCACATGATAAATATTATATTGACTAGCACCAGGACAGAATAAGTTCTCAATAACTATATAATAATCATAATTATGTATTATTAAAATAAATTATATATTATGTATTTGACATGACTTTTAGTTATCCATTCATAGACAATAAAATCCAGTGTTCACTCTTTACTTTCTCCCCACAATCTGAATTAGGAATTCTTCTTCTGCTACCACACCTTGCCAGGAGTCTTGATTATAGCACTCATCATCTTGTGTTGTATTATTTATTGGCTTGTATAGACTTCACACCAATTATGCTATAATGCTTTGAGGGTACACATCTTATTTTATTAATCTTTATAAATCTTGATTACAGCATAAAGTCTGGTATAAAGAAACAGGCAACCAATATTCAGTTAGATTTGTAAATGGTTTATCAACATAGGATGATAAACTTGGACCAAAGCATAGAGATTGGCAATCATTTCAACCCTTTTTTCCTTAAAAAAAAAAAAAAGATTAAGATATTGAGTAGAGATGTTAAATAATTTGCTTAGTATCATCCAGCTGGTTAGTGGAAGAGCTTAGAATCAAATCTAGTTTTCTTGAAAGGCAGTTTTACTATATTACACATTTCCTCCACTGAATTGGACAACAAAGAATATTTCAACGAAATAATCAGTGAGATTTTCTCATTCTGAAGGTTTCTTTGGACCAGTGAGTTTCTCCAGTAATAACCCTTAAAGTTCACAAATTCTCTCGAAGAGGAAGGGGCAGTGTACACAAAACCACAGACAGGCTTTGAGCATAGAGCTTACCTTGAAGCTCAGCAGCTTCATATATGCACCTGCAATGGGGCATCAAAGAGACATTTATAAAACCAGAATAAGACTCTTTTTTTTCTTCCTTTTTTTGAGAGTGTTAGCTTCTGCCTAGGCTTATGAGGAATGAAATAGCTTCCAGGAGAGACTGCTTGGGCTAATGAAACTTTAGAACCCAAAACTGAAATTTGCCACTGGGGGAGGGGCTGAGATAGTTTTGTTAGTGCACAGCTGTGGCAGGAGGCTTCAAAGGAAAGAAACAAAATTAAGAAACAACACCCCCTCCCTTTACCATCAAGCCCTACTGATTTCAAATCTGCTGAATGAGAGTGCAATTTAAGAAACATCTGGCACATTGGGGAGATAAAAAGTAACCAGAACACCAGAGACGTGAACCTGGGAACACACCTGGTGGGGCCCACAGTAATTAGGTCATGATGCGTATGTGTCCAAATAAACACAGCCTCAAAGTCCTTTCATTTCAAAAATTCTCAAGGGCTCTTTAATCTCAAAGCCAGAATTCTAAAGGTGAAAGTAAGAAATGGATCCTCCCTTCTCCACACACATGTACACGCATGTATGCATGTATGCACAAGCATACATATACATGTACACTGGCCAATTCATGGGAAAGAAAAAAAAGATTAAGACAACAAGCTGATTTTTTTATGCTGAAAACACAAAAAACCTAATAGCTGAGTAAATTAGGTTCCAAATTAAAATGAATAGTGAAATTGGGGGAGGCAAAAGAAGAGAATGACAGTTACATAGCATTAATGCATTATACATTTTTTTAAGAAGTAGAAAACATATATTGTTGACACCAAAATTTTAAACCTTGTTGGTTAACATTGGAGAGAAGGGGCAGGTATACTTATACCAGTGATTTGGACCCCACCAAGAGAGAGTTCCAATATGGGTAGCCTGAGCTTTAAGAAGTTGTTATATGTAAATACTTGGTTTTACAAAACAATCAATGTATATTATCTCATGTTGACCACGATGGCTTTGTGTGAAGATCAAATCATACAGAATATGTATCCTCCTTGGGTATCTGTACTTTATAGGTACAAGTCTTAAGGCTCAGCTCAGACTATCTAAATCATCCTTGTCATCTTACTTCTCTAATCTTATTCCACTATTTCTTTCAGATCCAATTAATTCATTGTATACTTAGAACTATAATTTAAAACAAACAAGGTGCAATTTTTTTTCTCAGCTTTATGCTGGTCAAGACTGTGTCTGAAGCATTGACTCAAGTTCATAGAGTGTCATTTTAAAGTTCATTGCTGCCCCTAGCAACCAGAATGGTGGGAAATGTAACCAGTATGAATAAGAAAAGACTATCTTCGATTATTTAAATACTTATGTGAAAGAGAATTTTGAGGGAGATGGGAGGGAAGCCAGTGTTTAAGAAGGAAAATCATTGTCTGGCGTCTGACTGGCATAATTCTAAAGGATGCCCCCACCCCACCAGCCTTCCCCAATCCTAATCCCTGTTAGGGACTTTTTGAATGATACTCTTTTTTAAAAAGTGTATTTATTTTGAGAGAGAGAGAGAGAATGCTTGCACATGGGAAGGGAAGAGAGAAAATCCCAAGCAGACTCTGTGCTGTCAGTGCAGAGACCAATGTGGGGCTTGATCTCAGAAACCAAACTGTGAGATCTTGGCCTGAGCTGAAATCAAGAGTCAGCTGCTTAACTAAGCCACCTAGGCACCCCTTGAATGCTAGTCTTATCTGCAGTTATGATGTCTATCTATGCAGAAGGCTTTAATTGAGAAGCTTGCTATCACTGATTTAAGCTCATGGTGAATCAACACTCTTGTCTTTGGAGAAGACCACTTGGTCAGAGTGAAGAAACAAATCCAGGTTTCTTGAAAGGCAGGGTGATGACAGATGTGGAGATGTGCCATGTGAATGTATGACATTATAAAGTGGAGCGTGGGTGCATCACGGAAACCTCCACCTGAAGTAGCAGTCCATCTTAGTCAAGACAGTGTCTCCTACTGATGACATCTGGGCTATATCAGTGAATTTCAAAATAGTAATAGTAGCAGTAGTAGTAATGATAGGACAAACCAATGAAAAGAAGCCCATCACCTCAAATTCAGAGCCCGTATTCTAGTTCTGCATCTGCTTTAAATCCAGCTTAATTATCAGAGGATGTACTGTTTTGAGCTTCAAATTTCACTGGGTTATGTGACTCTACCCATAGACATACATTTGGAATGTTTTACACACTGCTACATTCTTTTGTTTCTCAAAAGACTGATCATTTGTCTATGTTTTTGTTTGCCTAGGTCTTACTATGTCTATGTAGGGCATTGACAAATTGAAATAGACTGATTCCAGCTCCTTTAAGGCTAGAGCACTCTTATCTAGAGTTTAGAACCACCTGGAGAGTTTTAAAAGTAGGAATTACCTACATTGGAGGCCTTCATTGAAATAATGATCTTACACTTTCTACTTGGCTCTGCATGATTCTGAATTCCCATACATGCATGTCTGTTACAACCATGCTAATTCTTGGATTCCTTTTTGATGCTCTATGTATATTTGGATCTACTGTTATTTCAAAGCTATTAATTGGTTTGTTCTATTTTGTTCTTTGTTTCAATTGTTGGTTTTGCTTGCCTCCAACTCTGAATATTGTTTTTTTTAATATTTATGATTCAAGCTGTCAATTGGTGCCTACTGTTTTCTCTTTGGTACAGATTACTCTTGGTTATATTTGCAAAGAGGAAAGAGACAGTAAGAAAGTCATGACAAAGGATCCCAAATGCAAGCACCCAAACTTGTCTAGTCACCCTGCATGATCACAGGCAAATTTAAGAGAGATAATGTTGAAGAAAAATAGGGAACAAATTCATGGCTTATTACTATGGAATGTTGGTCCCAGACTGCATGAACTAGGTTGGATTGTGTCTGGGGACTTGGTAGCAAGAAAGTACAACCATCCTGATTTCCCTTTTTTTAAAACTTCATGATTTAATGCTCCAATAAAGAAAAAAAGCAGCAAACAAAATCCAGTGGAAAGCTTAGCAGGGCATGTAAGTGTTTCTTCCCAAAGTGTCAGCAGCTGGTTTAATCATGGACTGCCTGCCCTTTCTACCTTGGTCTCTTCATGGTCTGGTTAGATATTACAAGTGCCAGGAGCCCTCACTACTGAGAGGCATCTTAGGCCAGTTTTATGTCACCCCCAATGTATTTCTGGCAGATTCCAAAGAGGGCACAACACCTAATAATGCAAGGGTGTATGCCCTTCATGATGTCATAAGCTTCAGGGCCTGGCTGGCACCTAGTTGGAAAAATATCCTTGGCATTCAACTATACTGGCATTTCTCCTTTCTACAGCTGAACCTGGAATGGGGTCTTGAACTTCTAGTGAGTGGATTGTACTGGTGCCATTCACGAAGACTAGATTCATATAACTGCAGTACTTTAAAAATGCTATCTACCGAAGACTTTGCATCATATTAGTCTTATTCCACTGTATTTTGCTGGCCATATATTGTGAATAAATTTGAGTTTGACCCAAGAGCAAGGGAAATTTCAGATAAGGAGTGTGTAACAAAAAAGAGTCAATATCTAAATTAATGTTTTTGCAATCTGTAAAAACAATTTCTTTTGGGAAAAGAAACAAATAACTAAACCTCAGAATGTGCAAGTGGGTGATTCATATATTCCATAGAGTGAAAACGTTAAATTCTCAAAGCCTTTAGGCTGTGATTTTCTTGTCTCTCCCCTGTAACTTAAAATAGATGGAGGAAAAAGACAGCAGAGAGAAGGAGGGGGGATTAAATGAATCAAGAGGGGGACTGTCAAAGCTGCTATAAAGTCTGCAGGAAGGCAATAGCAGTAGGAAAAAGTAAAAAGGCTACAGTCATAAAGATGATGGCATTTGTGAAGCAGCGGAAAGAAATGTCAGAAGGGGTGCCTTCTAAATCTGAATAATATAGGACTTAGACATTTCACATTCTAGATTATTTTATTGGTTCAACCAATCCACCTTGTACTAAATTTTGCATGTGCAAATAATTGGGTGCTTCAATAGAAAGGACTTAAAGGCTTAGGTAATTCATTTATTCTATTACTCTATATCCATCACACACACACACACACACACACACACACACACACACGGGATTGGGGTAGGTATTTTTTTGTTTGTTTGTTTAACATTTTTTTTTAGAGAAAGAGAGTGAGTGTGTGGTGTGTGTGTGTGTGTGTGTGTGTGTGTGTGTGTGTGTGTATGAGTGGGGGAAGGGCAGAGAGAGAGAGAGGGAGATGTAGAATCTGAGGCAGACTCCAGGCTCTGAGCTGTCAACACACAGCCCAAAATGGGGCTTGAACCCACGATCTGTGAGATCATGACCTGAGCCAAAGTTGGATACTTAACCAACTGAATCATCCATGTGCCCCAAGTTTCTTAAGATTAGCTTTAGAGATTATCAAAATTTGATAAACCTCTAAAACAGTGGTTCCCTAGGCTAGCTATGATTTTGAATTGCTTAGAACTTCAAAAAAAATTACTATTATTATTTTTTATTGTGACTTCCCAGAGGCTTTCCAAAATCTACTGAATACAGAATTCAGAATATTGAAGATGATATATCTGAAATCTGTGACCTAAAGTTTTGCCACATTTGGGAACCATAATTTTCAAGCAATGTGAGGAAATTGATCTATTAATTTTCCAATACTCTAAAAAGACAAAAGTTATATATAAATAATTACCACTTAAATATTTACGGGGAAAAGTGAGCACACAAAAGAATAATTATTTTGTTTTGTATCATTTGCCTGATTGTAAGGTGTCAACTATCATGGGACCAGTTTTGGCTAAAATAGGCTTTCAAGTAATGTTTTTTGAAAAAAGACAATTAGAAATGGATTACAGGGTAATACAAATAGGATTTGTAAGTTAAAATGAAGAGGAAAAATAACAGTAACACTAGACTAGAAATCAGAAGAAATATGCTTGGTGTCATCTTTAAACTGGAAAATAGTTCTTCCTTTTCTGTAAAATAAGTCAGTTGGATTTCTTTTTTTAATCTGTCTTTTCAAATTCTAACATTCCATAATTCCATGATTCTAGAGACTATTGTATTTAGAGATAGCACATGGTGAAATAATAACTTAAGTTGAGATGCCAGCATACTTGAAATATCTCTAATTGTCTTAGCATTTATCAATAATGAAAATCACCTTGTTTCAGCTATAAAAGGTAGCATTTCTTTACATTCTTTCAAGCATTGAACAAAAAGCCCACCAGAGAGGCCAATGTGTTTCCTTTTTTTAGTTAAAAGGTCTTTAAAGATTCTGCCCTCAACTTTCTAGATTACCCACCTTTTCCACACTTTATTCATATATGTATTATTTATTGCTATTCCATAGTAATAAATACAGTGAACCACATATTTTAATTTGTTTATTCATTTATTTTTCATGTGGTGATTGGATAATGTTGAATAGGTGCCTAGAATATGCCTGAACTGGGCTGGATGCTAAGGATATAATGAGGAGTGAAAATCAAGTGTGGTCTCCACTCATTCAGAGTTTTATTGGCTAGTAGATGAAGAGATATTCATCACATGATTTCACAATCAACGTTAAATTCCAATTGTGATATGCATCCTGAGGGAAAAGGAAAATTTAGGCTGAGAATTAGGAGGTCACTCTGTCTTCAGATGAGTGGAGTGGAACTGGACAAAGCTAGAGAAGAAAAGTTAGGATTGAGGTACCTGCATGTGTAAAGGTCCAGTGGTTGAGGAGACTCAGGGCCAGAAAGCAAGAAGCAGATGTTTTAGAACTTGGTTTGAGTAGTAGTAAGAGGAGTGACCATGTAGACCCTGAAGGCTGTCTATGGCAGTCAGTGTTTTTCACCAAGTATTTCTAGTATTCCTTTTGGGAGCATGGTAGAATGGTACCTCCCTGTGCATTTTGGAGTTAGGTGAGGCCCTTTGACTTCTTTTGATTTTAGATCTTCTAACAGGTGTGGTTTTAATTTGTGCTTCCCTAATAAGTAATGATATTGAACATTTTTCATGTTTTTATTTTTTATCCTTAATCTTAAATTTTCCTTGGTGAAGTGTCTGTTCAAATCTTTTGCCTATTTTTAAAATTGGGTTTGTTTGATTTCTTATTATTGAGTTGTGAAAATTCTTTATTCTGGATTCTAGTTCTTTATCAGATGAGTTTTTACAAATATTGTCTCCTAATCTATGGTTTGTCTTTTTAGTTTCCAAATAGTGTCTTTTGACAATCCAAAGTTAATAATTTTGATCAAGTCTACTTTATCAAGCTATTATTTTAAGACTCTATTTACAATAGAAATGAAAACGTAAAGTCCCAGGTAAATAGTTAATAAGAAATGTATAATATATATACACACATATGGAACTATTTAAAGATTTCCAAAAGAGATACAAGTAGACTCGAATAAAAATAAAGAAATGCTGTGTTGGATAAAATTTTTCTTTTATGTTAGATATGTTGATTCTTTTTTTATAAGTTGTTTTAAATGTTTATTTATTTATTTATTTATTTATTTTTGAGAGACAGAGAGAGACAGTGCAAGCAGGGGAGGGTCAGAGAGAGGAATAGACACAGAATCTGAAGCAGACTCCAGGCCCTGAGCTAGCTGTCAGCACAGAGCCCGACGCGGGGGTTGAACCCACAAACTGTAGTATTATGACCTGAGCTGAAGTTGGATGCTTAACTGACTGAGCCACCGAGGCACCCCTAGATATGTTGATTCTAAAGTTCATAGAAAAAAATAAATGAGACTCGCCAGGAACATCTTAAAGAAATGCAGTGATGAATTAGTCTCACCATACATTAAATATACTATAACATGTTTCTATGTAAAACACTGTTGTATCAAACCGCCACCAACAAAACACTAGCCACCATTAGTGAGGAATAGAAGACTCAAAAAATGAACCCATGTATATTTGGAAATTAAGTACATGATAAAGGTGACATTTCAAATAATTACAGAAAAAATTGATTTTTTAATATGTGGTTTTAAAAATACAGGCTAGCCATAAAAATTCTGTTGTTTTTTTTTACCCACACCTGAATAAATCTCACATAGATCTCAAATACAAATATAAAAAATAAGACCAAACAAGTGCAGTATAAAAAGTGAATTCTATAATAATCTGCAAGTGTGGAAAGTTTTTTCTTTAATATAATACAAGGAAGAAATTAGGAATTACATGGCAAAATCATTATGAAAAAAAAATCAAAATCCCAATAGCAAATCGTAAAATATCTCAAAATTAAAGAAAATCTCCCTAAAATATAAAATGTCCTAAAAAATAGAGATAATAACACCCCAAAACCTAGTAGGAAAAAAAAATAGACAAAAGAGACAAACATGGAGTTCATTTTCTCAGGAAATAGAAGAGAACAAAAAGGTCTTTAAATGCTTAAAACTATTTTTTTCTTTATTTCACTTTAATAAGAGAAATTGAGGGGACTACTTGGTAACACTACTTTTTATCTATTAGATGACCTAAGTCGATATTTTCCTGCTTCCTCCATCTCCACTCCCACAAGGAAATAAAGTGCTTTGACCAAGCTGTTATAAGACAGACAAGCTCACACATTGTTGGAGGGAATGGAAAACATACAAATAGCATTGTGAGGAATTTCACAATAATACAACGAAATTACACGAATACTTTTCCTTTTATTTAGCAATCCCATTTTTAGGAATATATCCTAAAGATACACCTCAACAAGCACAAAAGAACATCTTCACAAATTTATTCTCTGTTCAGCAGTAGGGGGTGCTGTAGAGGGTATCTAAAGGAGCTCTGGATGCTGCCGCACAAGAGAATACCCTAGAATCTTAAAATGTAATGTGCATTACCTCTGTGCTGACTTGATCTTCAGTGTACATCATTACAGGTGCAAACCAAGATTCTGAAGAGTACTCATACAATGTTTTCATTCATGTAAACCAGTGGTTCTCAACTGGTAGTGATTTTGACCTCCAGGAAAAAACATTTTTGGTAGTCATAATTGAAAGGTGCTATTGGTATCTAGTGGGTACAATCAGGATATTCAGAATAAACTAATACAACAAAGAATGAACAATACATCTAGCAATCAGATCTTGGCTCTTCACTAAAAGGAATCAGGGATTTGGGGAAAATTTTAGTGGTCTAGAGAGATCAAACCAGTTACAACATTCCCTCGAGCCAAAAGTTAACCCAGAGCAAGGCTCTAACTCTCTTTAATTCTATGGAAGCTGAGAGAGGTGAGGAAGCTGCAGAAGAAACATTGGAAGCTAATAGTTGGTTCATAAGGTTTAAGGAAGAAATCCATCTCAATGACATTAAAACTACAAGGCAAAGCAGCAAGTTATCCAGAAAATCTAGCTAAGATGATTAGTGAAGGTGGCTACCCTAAACAACATATTTTCAATGCAGATGAAACAGTCTTACACTGGAAGATGTCATCTAAGACTTTCATAGGTACAGAGGAGAAGTCAGTGCTTGGCTTCAAAGGGCAGGCTGACTCTCTTGTTATGGGCTAATACAGCTAAATAGTGACTTTATTATTTTTTTTAATAATAGTTTATTGTCAAATTGGTTTCCATATAACACCCAGTGCCTCTCCACACACGTGCCCCCCCCCCTCCATGACCATCACCTTCCCCCTCTCCCTTCAGCCCTCAGTTCATTTTCAGTGTTCAGTAGTCTCTCATGATTTGCATCCCTCTCTCTAAGCCAGTGCTCATTTAGTTTCTGAAAACCACAGGGCCATTAAGAACTATGCTAAATCTGCCCTTCCTGTATCCTATAAATGGAACAAAACCTGGATGACAGCACATCTGTTTACAACATGGTTTACTAAATATTTTAAGCCCACCATTGAGAGCTCTGATTGAAATGTATGAGATTAGTTTTGTTTTCATGCCTGCTGATAACATCTATTCTGCAGCCCATGGATCAAGGAGTAATTTCAAGTTTTATGATGTAAGAAATACTTTTTGTAAGGCTGCTGATACCATAAGTAGTGATTCTTCTGATGTATCTGGAGAGTCAAAAGAAAACCTTCTCAGAAAGATTCATCATTCTAGATGCTATTAAGAACATTTGTGGAGGGGTGCCTGGGTGGTTTAGTCAGTTAAGCGTCTGACTTCAGCTCAGATCATGATCTCGCAGTTTGTGGATTCAAGCCTCGTGTCAGGCTCTGTGCTGATAGCTCAGAGACTGGAGCCTGCTTCAGATTCTGTTTCTCCCTCCCTCTCTCTCTAACTTTCCCCTGCTCACACTCTGTCTCTCTCTGTCTCAAAAATAAATAAACGTTAAAAAAACACTTTAAAAAGAACATTTGTGGAAAGAGGTAAAGATATCAACAGTAACTTTTGGAAGAAATTAATTCTAGCAATCATGGGTGACTTGGAGGAATTCAAGACTTTGGTAGAAGAGGTACCTGCAGATGTGGTGAAAATAGAGAACTAGAATTAGAAGTGGAGTCGAGGATGTGACTGACTTGGCACAATCTCATGATAAAACTTGGATGAAGAGTTGCTTCTTACGAATGAGCGAAGAAAGCTGATTCTTGAGATTAAACCTACTTGTGATAACAATGTTGTAAAGATTATTGAAATAACAACAAAGGTTTTAAAATATTGCATAAACTTAGTTGATAAAGTAGTGGCAGGGTTTGAGAGGATTAACTCCAATTTTGAAAGAAGTTTTACTCTGGGCAAAATACTATCAAACTGCATAGCATGCTACAGCAATCATTTATGAAGATTCAATAGATAAGGAATTAGAAGAGTCAATAGATGTGGCAAACTTCATCACTGTCGTATTTTAAGAAATTGCCACACCTTCCCCAACCTTCAGCAACTACCAGTCAGCAGCCAACAACATGGAGGCAAAAAGATTAAGACTTGCTGAAAGCTCAGATCAGTTATCATTTTTTAATAATATATTTTTAAAT
>PISW01011007.1:0-44419 GCA_004023785.1 Mungos mungo
TTTTTTTAAAAAATCAAAGTCATTAATAATATGCAACCGAGACGACGACGCCAGCAGACACCCCCGGACCCCTCACCCCCACCTGGGCCCCCAGGATGGAGGGGGAGGAGCCAAAGTCCAGCCCCCCCAACTCTCCACCCCCCCTACCCCCCAAATAAAGCCTTCTCAGGTCTCCATGAGCCATAGGACATCCCGCTCCCATAAACTCCTGTAAATACGTCCAAATTATGCCAATTACATTTTGGGGCGCCTCTCCCCTAATCTGCATGCCTCCCTCAACCCGGATCCCCGCCCTCCCCTCTTCCAACTCCACCTCAGCAATAAAGCGCCGGGGGCTGCATGCCACGCGATTGAGGGAAGGGGAACTCTGGGAAGGGGGCGGGGCCTCAAGGGGGTCCGGCCGGCCTCCAACCCGCGGGAGGGTCTCCTAGCCTTCTAACCTTCACCCTAGGAGAACAATCCATCCCGTTGATGTAAAGAATGATATAGTAGCAACAATGTGAGGGAAGGAGGAAGAGTCACCCAGTCCCCGAGCTGAGCTCAGAGGGTAAAAGCAGAGGCCTGGGGGGCGGGCTGTGGACGGCTGCTCCCTCAGCCTTTCGGAAGATCCCTCTGGTGAACGTGACCCTTTCATCCCTCTCCATCCCCGCCAAGGGATCTGCTCGCCTCTATTCTTGCTGCATGGACCCAGACCTCCCATCTCAGAATTTCTGGGATGATCTGGCCCTAGCACACAAAATTCCCCAACACCCCCTCCAGGTTACCAGGACACGAGACCTGCACCCTGAATTCCTGAGACCGACTCTGGCACCCCGAATCCCCGAACTCCCCACAGGGGCCTGGGACTTCTGCGCACAGATGCCGAGCCCCACGCCCCACCCCCTACCCATTGCCTGGACCGCATCCCAACAGCTCAAACCTCCAAGACTTGACCCAACCCTTCAGCTCACTTTCAGCCTTTGGGATGCTCCCGATTCTTCCCACACTCGGGCATTTCTTGGACACCCCCAAATCCTCAGGCCTTCCCCCCCCCACCCTCAGATATCCCCAAATCTCTGACATCAGACATCCACCTCAGGTTCTCCTGTTACTAGAATTTCCAGGATAGGCTCAACCTGTCTGCAATTCCTCCCCCCACCCCCCAACCTAGGGCATCCCCTTTCTTATGCCTCGCCCTGCCTCCTCCAAGAGCCCCTTCCCTTAAATGGTGCCCAAAAGGGACCCTCTTCATGGACATCAGCGTTTCCCAGAGTCGTATTTGTAGCCCTGGTGATGTGCTAAGGTTTTAGGCAGTACAAGGACGCTGAATCTAAAAAGTTTTCTTTCGTGGCATCTTGCACATACGCCGGTAAGTCCAGATACTGCTGCTTGGCCCAGACACTGTTTATTTAATGTAGAGTGTTTCCACTTAGAGCAGAGGCTGTGCGCGCGTGAAGGACGCTGGAAGAGCAGACGCTTGGGAAACGACATTCCTACGGGGGCTGGCATTCCAGCCCGCCCTTCCCCGGCATTCCGCGTCCCACCACGCTCGCGGGTGGTACATCATTTCTCATATCCCTTCCTGGCTCAAGGATGCGCTACCTCCCCCAAGCCCAGAGACCACAGCGGTCCCAGAATCCTTAGAGGGGACCCCCCCTTTTGGAGCTGGAGGCCCACGGAATTAGCAACCTCCCTCCCTCTGCTCCCATGGCCTCAGGAACTCCCCCACCCATCCAAGGTTGGGGGGTGTTACTGAGCGCGATTCTTGATGCAACGATTCCTATGCAAGGGGCATTTTGAGTCCCCCATCCTTCCCTCGGACCCTACCCCCTGGCGAATCAGGGGTGAGGGGTGGGGCAGGTTCTGGTGGGAGCGGGGTGGGGCGAGGCAAAGGGCTAGGGGCTCCAGACACCAGGGTATGGGGGTGGGGACTGATTATATTGCCAAAGGGTTTAACTTCTTAAAAAAAAATAGCCCCCCCGATTCCCCTGACCCTCACGGAAGCCGAACGGTGCGGGGAAAGGGGGTGAGGATCTTTTCCAAAGGGTACAGCCCTCTTCCCAACGTCTCCCCCTGCTCGCCAATCTGCCACACGTACCCAGCTTTTTAGTTCAGCTTTTAAAAGTAATCACAATCATAAACCTTTACAAAACGTGATTCACGTCCTTCACCCCTAACCCCCATCCCCCAAGTCAACAGTGTGGGATTTGGGGAGGAAGAGAGAGCTAAAGGGACAACTTCCAAGTCCCGCTCCCCCTTTCTCCCTGGCCGCCAGGGTGCCTGCAATTACACGCATGCGCTGCATGACGCGCTCCCCACACGCATGTCGCGCCCCTCCTGCGCTCCGGGAACGCACGGACACGGGGCGGGGGGGCGGGGCGATTGGGGAAGGAATGAACGGCGGGGGGTCTTCCTGAGTTCAGCGGCTCCTCCTCCCCATCACACACACAGCAATAAGAATCTCTCACTCAAATGTGGGCGGGGCGGGCCTGGCCTGTCGAAGTGGGAGGTGGGAGGAGTGGCAAGGGGGCGCTCTCAGGGATGGGGGCGGGTGTCCGGAGTCAGTGTGGGGAGGGGAGGTCTGCAAATCGTCCAACTCTGGTGCTAATGGCGGGTCTTCTCAGCCCACCCCCAGGGCAGGGAGGGAGGGGTCGGTATGGCCCCTCCCCCAAGTCTCCCCCACGCCCACCCTGGGTGCATGAACCGCCCAATGCAGAAGCTGCCGCATGTCACCTGCCCTCCCCAAAGAAAAAGTGTCATGCCCCCTTCCCACCCACCCTTTCACTTCCCACCAAAATAAAAGTTTCCTTTTCATTTACAAGTTGCATCCTGTTTGCTGGGAAGGTCCCCAGGTCTGGGATGGGGAGGGGGCTTCAAGACCTGGGGTCTTATTAAAGTAACAAGGGTGTGCACTTTGGGGGGGGGGCAGCTATCCCCTTCATCGCCGGCTCGCACCTTGTGATTTGGGGTGGGGGGAAGGAGTACCTGCCTCAGTTTCCCTGATGGTAAAAATAGGATCCACACCCCTAACTGTAAAGTCTGTGAGGGCACGTGGTTATATGAGCTCCTCGGTGGAGGTTACTAGACCCCAGGAGAGGAGCGGAGCTGGGTCTCCAATATGATGTCAGGGGCCGAGGGCCCCATGCTCCAGACTGCCTACTCTGAAGCCAGACTGTGGGTTCAACTTCTTAGTAGCTGTGTGTTCTTGGGCAATTTCTCAACTTCTCTGGGCTGTTTCCACCACCGTAAAAGGGCAGGAGGGGGTGATTTGTTCATACATGAATTCCAACCATATGCCAGGCACTGTTCTAGGTGCTGAATAGCAATGGATTCCCTACCTCTCTGTGTTGTGCTCTAGGCGGAGACAGTGTCCCCTGTTTAGCACAGCTAAACAAATGACTGCTGCTCAACAGACTCCACAGTCACTGTCATTGTTTTGCAAAGACTTGAGGGTCAGCCAGAGTGCAGCATCCCTTCTGCCAGTTACTGGGAGGCTTGAGGCAAGGGACGGCACCGCTCAGCCTCCGTTTCCCCATCTGTATAATGGAGGCAATACCTTGCAAGGAGGCTGAACCAAGTCATTTCACATGAAATGCCGGTACGCAGGCGGCTGCACCGTCAGCCATGAGAAGCACCCGCTTCTTCTCATGAATCGGCCCCCCTGCTGGCTTGGACTGCTGCTCCAGCAGCTGGATGAACCTGTGCCCCTCCTCCCCCATCCGCGATCCGCAGGCAGGAACACACAGCCCCAAGGGGGGTCCGGCTAGGGGGGAGAGTTTATTTCCGCCAGAGCCTGGAACCTGGGAGGACATGGGGGTCTCCTCCAGCCCCCACAGGAAACTCCAAACCTAATTGTGATCACACAAGAGCAACCAGAGGGAGGGCAGAACACACTGCTGGGGAGTGAAGGGGGGATGACAGGGGTCCCCTTATCTCGCCCCTCTGCGAGGGTCAAAAGCTGGTGGAGGCCTGGGGCTCAGGCTGCTGTTGCTCAGAAGTTCCGGGTCGGTAGAGAGAGAGGAGGCGGGAGATGGGGGGAGGGGGCTGGGAACCCTGGCTTCAGAGGACACGGGAGCCACGCCCCCTTGCTAATAAAGATCATTAACAACTTGAGGGAGGGGAGCCGTATGGCGCCACGGCTTGCCAAGGACTCCTGGATTCCCTTCCAAGCGAAAGCCCTCCTCCACGTCTCCCTGCTCGCCCGCTCCACTGTTTTTAGGGGTCCATAGGAGGTCTCAGCCCCCACCCCCCTAACGTGGGGTTGGTAAGTGCTATAGTGCCGAAGGTTGGCACCATTTCCAAAGTGCAAGAAGCCAGAGGTTGGGTTCCTGGGATAGGCGCCCCGAGGGACCGGGGGCCAGGGAGGGAGGGGCCAAGGCTGGAGCCGGAGCGGGGTCACTGGGGCTGGGACGCTGGGGGCCCGTCAGACTCCGGGGGTGACGGCCCAGAGTCGGGCTCCTCGTCCTCCATCTCCTCCTCCAATGGCACGCCCTCCTCCAGTCGGAAGACCTGGCGCACCTTGCGGGTGGTGAGGGTGAGGGGGCCACGTCTGCAGGGAGGGAGGGAGAGAGACCAAGAGATAGTAATTGAGGGGTGCTGGGAGAAAAGTGAGAGGGAACTCTGGGGAGAAAGAAAGAATACAATGAGGGGGGGAGCACCGAGAGAGAAAGAGACAGGGGCGGGGCTTATGGAGTGCGGGTGCGCATGTGCAGGTGGCCTTACCGGAGCCGGCTCCTCAACGCATTTAACTCGCGGTTCATGGCCTCCGAGGCCTCCATGACATCTTCCAGCTCGTGCTGCAGCCTCCGGCGAACCGCCTGAGCCCGGGACGCCTCCTCCTCGGCCTCCTCCAGCTGCCGCTTTAGCTGCTTCACCCGAAGGTTGCCCTTCTCCACCTTGGTGGAAGCAGAGGGCCAGGTCAAGTCAGGGTGTGGGGGACGGTCGTTCTCACCCACTCCCCCCAGAGCCGCATCCCTCCGCCCCCCCCCCAATCTGCCCTGTGCTTGCCTTCTATTCATACTTCGTTTTGTTCTAGATCTTCATGCCTACCTCTACCCCAGCTTCAAATGTGAGGCTGTCCCCCAACTTGGCCTCAGAGGAATCTTTCTATGCCCAGAGAGGACCCTGTCCCCACGCTGCTCAAAGCCCTTCCATGGCTTCCCGGTGGCACTGGGACAAGGCCCCGGGCCCTTAGCCTGGAATTACAGGCCCTGCAGGGTCTTCTTTTAAACCCATTGGCCAGATCATCTTCACTAAGACCCTCCCCAGATCCTATCTAGGGAGAGGCCACACTGTGATCTGCCTCTCACCAATACCTCTGGCCTCATTTCTTCTTTTCCTTTTTTTTTTTAATGCTTACTTATTTTTAAAGAGAGAGAATGCAGGGAAGGGGCAGAGAGAGAGGGAGAGAAAGAGGATCTGAAGTTGGTTCCCTGCTGACACTAGAGAGTCCGATGTGGGGCTCAAACTCAGGAATCGTGAGATCATGACATGAGCTGAAGTTGGACGTTGAACTGACCAAACTGAGCCACCCAGGTGCCCCTGGTCTTATTTCTTATCAATCTTCCTACCTCACTCTTCTCTCCAGCCACCTGCTCTGCTCTTCGCTGTAAACTCACCACACTTATTTCCACACCCCAGGGCCCTTGCACGTGTTGTTCCCTCTGCCTGACTCTTCCTGTCCTCTCAGTTTTCAATTCATATGTCACCTCCTTAGAAAGGGCTTCCTGACCCCGCCCCACCATCCCCAATCTAGGGAATATTCCCTAATCCTCATGTCTCCTCTCTTCATTCACCTTTTTCTTCACAGCCCTTGTCACAATCTGTAATCATCTTTCCTTGATTATAGGTTGTGTCTTATTTTCTATGCTACAAATATGAGCTCTGTGAGAGCAGGGACTTTCTCCTCGTTCACAGCCACTATCTCCAGTGCCCAGTACAGTAGCGGGTGCCCGGTAATTGTGGAATCAATGGCAAATAAGACGTAGCTGAGCTTTTAAGGGCACGATGACTCTCTCTAGAGTCAGACAAATCTGGGATCTGATCCAGGCTCTGTCTCTACTAATTGTATGACTTTGGTAGAAACTGTATCCCCTTTTTAAGGTTTCCATTTTCTTATCTGTGCATTGGGGCCAGTGAGAGACTGCAAGCATATATTTAAAAAACAAACACGCGGCACAATACTTAGGGCACAGTCACTGCTCAATAAATAACTAAGAACACAGACTGCCACCAGAGTGCTGGGGTTTGAACCCAGACTCCATCTCTTACTAGCTAAGTAATCTGACAAGTTACTTCCCTTTTCTGTGTCTCAATTTTCTCACCTGGATAAAACAGAAAATAATAGTACCTAGGGGTCTGATAAGAACTAATTGTACTACATGTTGTGTCTGTGGCACAGTGCCCGGCACATAGAAAGCAGTCAAAATGGGCACCTGGGTGGCTCAGTCAGTTAAAAGTTTGGCTTCACCTCAGGTCATGATCTTCTGGTTCGTGAGTTCAAGCCCCATGTCAGGTTCTGTGCTGACAGCTCAGAGCCTGGAGCCTGTTTCGGATTCTGTGTCTCCCTCTCTCTCTGCCCCTCCCCCACTTGCACTCTATCTCTCAAAAATGAATAAACATTAGGGGCGCCTGGGTGGCTCAGTCGGTTAAGTGTCCAACTTCGGCTGAGGTCATGAACTTGTAGTTCATGGGTTCAAGCCCCACGTCAGGCTCTGTGCTGACAGTTAGCTCAGAGCCTGGAGTTTGTCTTCAGATTCTGTGTCTTCCTCCTTCTCTGACCCTACCCTGCTCACACTGTCTCTCTCTCTCTCTCTCTCTCAAAAATAAATAAAAAATAAAAACATTTTAAAAAATGAATAAACGTTAAAAAAAAGAGAAAGAAACATTCAATAAATATCACATGTTATTATTTCAGCTCCAGCCTGGCCTCTGGGTGGGCTTTAACATCTTCCTTCTCCCTGGCTGTCTCAGCTCCCCACTGGGATCTTTCCTAGATTCCCGCAGTTTACAGGGGCGCCTGGGTGGCTCAGTCGCTCAAGGATCCAGCTCTTGACTTTGGCTTGGGTCATGATTTCACAATTTGTGAGTTTGAGCCCCACGTCAGGTTCTGTGCTGACAGCACAGGGCCTGATTGGAATTCTCTCTCTCTCTCTGCCCATCCCCCACTCATATATTCTGTTTCTCTCTCTTGTTCTCAAAATAAATGAACTTTAAAAATTTTAAAAAGTAATGTTCCACAATGTATAGATGGCAAAGTCATTGATTCCAGCTCTCTGCTGAGGCACCAAGCCCCAGGACGGGGTCTGCACTCTGTCCCAATCTGCCACCTGCACTTTGTTTCTTGTGATGGGGACTCACTGCGTCCACAGACAGCACTGGCTCTGTCAGTGGAAATGCCCCCCCCCCACTGCTCCCCAAAGACGGGAGCTGCTCACCTGGTCCCGGAGCTGGTCGGCCACCCTCCGCTCCTCCTCCACCTGGAGCACCACGTCTTTAAGCCGCTTCTCAGCCCTGCGCACCAGTTTGCCGGAGAGGATGCGCTCCCTGGAGAGAGATGTGGAGGAGACAGTCAGGAGAGGGGCTGCCCTGGGGTTCTGTCCCCTCGGCCGTGTCCAGTGGCCATCGTCCTGTTTTTGGAGTGGCCTCTTCCCTCTCTCCCACTTCCAAGTGGCTTCCACAGTCTACTCAGGCCAGACATGGCTCCCAGGCTCCCCCCACCAGGGCATCCAGTCCTTGACTTGTACCCAGATGCTGGGTGTTACTGAAAGCATCTCCATGTCTGTATCTGATCTCCGTCCCCACAGCGCCTCCCCTGATCCCTCTTCCCAGGGAACTGACCCACTGACCACCAGTCCCCGGGTCAGATCTGGGGCCTTGGCCTGGCCCCTTCTCTCCCTGGCCCACGCCTAGACCTTCAGTACCCAAAACCTGTCACATTGCCCCGCCCCCCAAACTCTGTCTTGTCCCTTCCTCTCTGTCCTCCAGCCCCCAGCTCAAGCCTTGTGCTCTCCCACCTGACCTGGCCTTTCTCTCTCAACTCCCCTCTCCACTGTCCCTAGGGTCAATGGGACATTCTGGAATCCAGGAGCTCCCCCCTCAGCCCCCCGTGGCTGCTTCTCTCCTCACACACCCGCTTTCCCTGGACAGGCTCATCTGTGCCCCAGGTTTCCACACCCATCAACAGCCTGGTGTCTGCTAAATCTGTCCCCTGGGCTCCAGCCCGGATCCGCACCCAGCCGCAGCGTCCCAACGGACCTCAAATGTTCCCTGACCCGCGACTCGTCCTGACTGCCCGTGCTGCGGGCTGGACACCAGAATCACCTCACCTCCTCTCCCCTCAAGCCCATCCCTCCCCTCTCCCGGACTGTCCCATCCCCGTGGCCCCGGCTCATCTGCCCTGTCCCTCATGGACCGTCACACCTGGGATGAAGTCCACGTGACGGGGCCCCTAGCGATGGGTGGGGCTCGGCAGCCACAACTGGACGCTGAAGCCCCGGATGTGCTGAGATGCAGACACAAAGCTGGGGGAGGGGAAGGCTCTGGCTGCCGAAAGGGATGCAGTGGGGAGGCTCCTTGGGCTACAGATCCCCCGCCACTCCTTGCTCCCAGGGTCACTTTGAACCCGTCATCGACACCCCCTGGGCCTCAGTTTCTCCATCTATACTATGGGGGAGGGGCTTCCCCCGAGACCACGAACTACATCTCCCATGAGCCCTTGGAGAACACCTTCTCCCATGAACGTCCAGGGCCAGTTCTCACTTCCTGTCCTGACACGTCTCACGCTCATCGTGCTCTCCAGTGAACTCAACATGTTCCCCCGGTTTTCCCCAGGCACCAGAGCTCAACCCCAAGCACTGTCCTCTCCCCCTACAGCCCCAACAGCATATCAGCCCCCAGCTCCACCCCTCTGTCCCCAGCTCAGGCTCTGTCATCCCTTCGTGTCCGTCCTCACAGCCCCAGCCCCAGCTCAGGCCTCATCTCCTTCCACCTGGGCCATCAGCCAGCCTCCACCCTGGCCTCCCAGCTCCCAGTCTCTCTCTCTAGTCTGCTCCCAATTTGACCCCAGGGGGGACTTTCTACACCCAGTACTGGCCCTCCCCCTCCCTGGCTCACAGCCTCCCATGGCTCCCCATCTTCCCAGGACAGAGTTCCTTGACCTGGCATTCAAGGCTCTTGCCTCCCCATCCCTCTCCTAAGTCACAGACGTCTAGGGCCAGTCACCCTCCTCTAGATGCCCTGATGTCTCCTATATGTGTCCCCAAGGCTGTTGCTCTGCCTGGGACAGAAATGGCCTCAATTCTCCCCTCTTCCGGTATCCACACCCTTTGCGACAGAATTTTGCACCTTCTATCACCAAGAGATAGAATCTATTTCTTCATTCCCTTCGATCTGAGCTGTCCATGTGACTTGCTGTAGTAACCAGATACCACAGAAGTGATACTGTCCCGGTTCTGAGTCTAGGCCTCTAGAAGCCATTGCCACTTTTCCTCACTCTTGGAACCTTGTCTCTGCCGTGTGAACAATCCTAGGCGAACCTGGAGCAGGGACGCTATCTCAGGCAAGGCCTAGGGCATAGGAGAGCTCATCCAAGACCAGCAAATCCATCTAGCTGACTTGGCTGAAGATGCATGATGAAGCCTCAGCACTCAGATCAGCAGAACCGGTCAGCCAGCCAAAGGCTCGTGAGAAATAATAAATGGTGGTTGTTTTAAAGCAGCAAAGCCTTCTTTGTTATGCAGCTAGAGCTAACTGCTACATTACTGTTTAAATCATATTCTTTTTTTTAACAATATATTTATTTTTTAAATGTTTTTTTATTATCGAGAGAGAGACTCTGTGTGTGTGTGTGTGTGTGTGTGTGTGTGTGTGTGTGTGTATGGACAGGGGAGGGGCAAAGAGGGAGGGAGACAGAGGATCCAAAGCAGGCTCTGCACTGACAGCAGTGAGCCCGGGGCTCAAACTCAGGAATCGTGAGATCATGATCTGAGCTGAAGTTGGATGCTCGACTGACTGAGCCGCCCAGGTGCCCCTTAAATCCTGTTCTTAGAGGCAGCGCAGTTATTCACAGCCCAAAGCATCCGAAATGATCTGAGATACCAGCAGTCATAAATATCATGACGCCTTCAGGATGTTTCTAAGCAAGGTGCTTGGAACACAGCTCCCCTTCATCTCACGACCGGAATGTGGGGATCACCCTCCAGTTGTGCCTCCCCTCCAACCTACCTACTCTCCTGCTCCAGTTGCTCCTCGGCCTGGGCCAGTTTAGACTCAAGGGCGGCAATGATCATCTTCTGGCGGGCCCGGGCCCCCGCGTCCTCCTCACCCAGGCGCCCCCGGAGCTCTTGCATCTGCCGCTCCAGCTGCTGCCGCCCGCTCTCTGCCTTGGCGGAGAAACTGCGCTCCGCTGACAACTCTGTGGTCAGCGAGTCCACCTGCGGCAGTGGGAAAGGCAGGACGATCACGTGGGGTCTCAGACGGAAGGTGGTAGGTCAATTCAGGCACCTCCCACAATTAAGCGAGTTGGAACTGTTAAGCGCACAGCAAAGAGCCTGGTACACACGAAATACTCAATAAATATTAGCATGTGTTTTTCCTGATTGGCGGATCAGCCGATGGCAGTGCCAGCTCCAGGTTTTAACCTTTTGGATAGTTTTTTGCTATTTTAATGCATCCACGAGACTATCACAAACTTGTTTCAATGCTCTGAATTCCACCTCTAACTGTGAGTCTATTCCCAGGCTCATCACACTTTCGTCTGCACCAGGATCATCTGGGGAGCTCTGTAAAAAAGGAGACAGACTGCAGGGTCCGACTTTCCAAAAATTCCTTTTCAGCAGGTTGGGAATGAGGTCCACGAATCCACATTTTTAACAAACACCTCGGGTAGTTCTGATGTGGGTGATGTTCGGGATCATTTTAAGAAAGGCCAGCTGACCATGGAAACTACTACATTGCGAATTTGTAAGCACACCCCTAATAATAGTTCCTGTTTATTTATTCAGCTTGTGTTCCGAGTGAGGTCCAGCTCCGGAGAGGAGGAAATGAGTCAGATCCAGTCTGATTCATGCTTTCTTTCACTCTGCCCTCACGGGAACACATCACCACGGTGATTAGCACAGGCTCGCTCTCTCTTTTTTTAACTTGTCGGAAAATAAAACCATGATGCAGAAAGTCAGAAAGTGATCAAATAGACAGCTTCACGAGTTAACTACAGGCACACACGAGCTGGACGCTTAACTGTCTGAGCCACCCAGGTACCCACCCCCCCCTTTTTAAAGTTTATTTATTTATATTGAGAGAACTGGAGACAGTGGGAGGGCAGGAGGGGCAGAGAGTGGGAGAGAGAATCCCAAGCAGGCTCCATGCCCAGCGCAGAGCCCCATACAGGGTCTGAACTCACAACTGTGACATCAAGACCTGAGCTGAGGGGGCACCTGGGGGGCTCAGTCAGTTAAGTGTCCGACTTCAGCTCAGGTCATGATTTCATGGTTCGTGGGTTTGAGCCCCGCATTGGGCTCTGTGCTGACAGCTCAGAGCCTGGAGCCTGCTTCCGATTCTGTGTGTGTCTCTCTCTCTGCCCCTCCCCTGTTCATGATCTGTCTCTCTCAAAAATAAATAAACATTAAAAAAAAAAGACCTGAGCTGAGATCAAGAGTCGGACGCTTAGCCAAAGGAGCCACCCAGGCGCCCCAGAAAGTGATCTTAGTTGGAAACAAGAGTCTTTGGAGCTGTGATTAGTTGAACTACTGGATGAGGGCAGGCCAGAAGCCAGCATGACTGGCGTCTTTGTAAGAGGAGAGGAGTCACAGCGAGGACAGGCGGAGACGGGAGGGAGGCATCACAAGGCAGGGAACGCCGAGGGATGCCGGCAGCTACCGGCAGCGGGGAGAGAGGCCCCGGAACAGTCTCCCTCAGAAGGAACCAACACTGGTGTGTGTAGGTGGCCTGCATTTCCAGCAAGTTCCCAGGTGACGCCGCCGCCACGGCGGCCTAGGGGGCCACCAGGAGAGCCACCTGTCCCGCGGAGTCCTCAGGAAGCGCTGGTGGGAGCTCGGCCCCGAGCTTCCGCAGGCTGACAACTCGTCTGTGTCCTTTCTACTTGGCAGTACGCTTGCTGGCTGCAAAGTCCAGGGCTCGCGTCTTTCTCTGAGAATCTTAACTATATCCTTCCATCTTCTTGCAGCCCAAGGTCTTGCTGTCCAAAATCTGATGACAATCAAACTTTCTTCTTCTTGTGGATCGCTCGCTCATTTCTTCCCAGCTGGCTATGGGGTTCCCACCCCTCTGACACACGTGACAGTGTTACTAGCATCGGTCTTGATTTTGGTCTTGATGCGTCGATGTCCTCAGGCCACACGGAGTGCTCTTCCCGGATGTGGATTCCCACTGTATGTTTCAGGAAAGCTTAGGTTGTCCGCTCTGTCCCCCTGCTCGGACCTTCTCTGGGGACTCTCACTCCGTAGGTTGGGTCTTCCTTGCCTGTCTTCAATATTTGCAATTTTTTTGGGAAACTCCTTTTTTGGCATCTTTTTAAGTTTCATTTTGATTTCTCAAAATGTGTTAGATGTTTATTTATTAATTTGAGTCAGAGAGAGAGAGAGAGAGAGACTGCACATCAGTGAGGGGGAGAGAGAGTCTTAAGCAGGCTCCACGCTCAGCATGGAGTCCGGTGTGGGGCTCGATGCCAGACCCTGGGATCATGGCCTGAGCGAAATCAAGAGTCAGATGCTCAGCCGACTGAGCCACCCAGGCGCCACCTCCCGGACCGAAGATGCCACACATGCCCCCCTCCGCAGGTCCATGTTCCCAGGGAACTCTGCAGTGTGCAGACCCCACATGACTCCCTCCGGATCCGGCCCTTCCTCGATGCCTACCCACCTTGAGAACTCCTATTCAACCATTAAAACCCAACAGGACATTTCCTTTTCCGTTCTGTGTCGAATGAAAGGCCTGGGGACGACGGCCCCGGTCAGCGGGCCCGGGTGGCAGGGGGCCCGGGCTGCGCTCACCTGCAGGAGCAGCTTGCGGTAGCGGTCACCAAGCAGTTCCGCGTTGCTCTGCTCCTCCTCCAGCTCCTCTTCCATCTGCCCCAGGCGGCCCTCCAGCTGCCGCTTCTCCTCCAGAATGGCTGCTCTGAGGAGGCCGGAACGGGGCGGGGAGGGGGGTGAGGTGAGAGGGCAGGACAGCTGGAGGAGGCGCCCTGCCCCACACGACAACGGCCACTCACTTGCTAAGGCTGCCGTTGGCCACCTCGTCGGCCATCTCGTCCCGCTCCTGCTGGACCTGCCGCCGGGCACGATCGGAGGCGGCCAGTTCCTGGAGGGAGAGAGAGGTGGAGGTCAGCATGGGGGGGTTGCTATCTGGGCACCGTTCTCCTTGCTCCTCAAGACTCTGGGGCCTGATTTCACCACACGAGAACATGCCATCCCTGGAGAAGCTTGGAATGAACTTCAATCTACAGGCAGATGCCTCCTAAAACCTGTCTCCTGAGCCCCTGACCTTGTCCACCGCACCCTTCCCCCTCAGCAAGGCCTCCCCGAGCTCAGCCTCTCCCTTCAAACCTGCTCCCCGTCCAGGTGTCCCCAGGCACCGGGCCTGACCCCCAGGTCCCTTCTTACCTCCTCTGCACCCTTACCCCCCACAGCCCTGTCCATGTTGACCCTCTACTCCCTCTGCGTCCCCACAGTCCCAGCTCAGGCCTTGTCCTCTCTCCCCAGCCTTCCTGCCTCCAATCTCCCCCCTCCAGGCCATCCCCTTAATGGCATCAGAGCGGACCTGACCTCCCCTCTCCCCCTGCGTTACTCAGAACCCTCCAGGGCTCCCTAGTGCCTCAGGCCTAGGCTGACGGCCGCCCCGCCTCCAATCTCCAGAGCCACGCCCACCGCCCCTGCCCCATCCAGGGCCACGCCCATTCCGACTTCACCTCCTGCAGCCGCAGCACCTCAGCCTCCAGCCCCTTGAGGCGCTTCTCACTCTCCCGGTTCTGGGCAAAGATTTCCTCCCGGGAAGTGCGCGACTCCTCCACCTCCCGCCACAGCTCCTTCATCTGGGCCTGGGCGGAACGAAGCGAATGAGTGGACGCAGCCTGGTCGTGACTCAGGGGGAGCCCCTAACCTTGCCTCAGCCCTGCGGGGGCTCCTGAGTTCCCAGAAAACAAAACCTTGCAGCCCAGGGCCGCTTGCTGTGTGACCCTGGGCCAGCCCCTACCCCTCTCTGGGCTTCAGCAACCTCCAGTTTGAAAAAGTAACAACTTAGGGGCGCCTGGGTGGCTCAATCAGTTATGCCTCCAACTCTGGCTCAAGTCATGATCTCGCAGTTGGTGAGTTCGAGCCCCCGCGCTGGGCTCTGTGCTGACAGCTAGGAGCCTGGAGTCAGTTTCAGATTCTGTCCCCATCTCCTCTGCACCAACTCTGCTCACGCACTCTCTCTCTCTCTCAAAAATAAAGTAATACCGGGGCGCCTGGGTGGCTTAGTCGGTTGAGCGTTCGGCTCAGGTCATGATCTCACGGTTTGTGGGTTCGAGCCCCATGTGGGGCTCTGTGCTGACAGCTCAGAGCCTGGAGCCTGCTTTGGATTCTGTGTCTCCCTCTCTCTCTGACCCTCCCCTGCTCGTGCTGTCTCTCTCTGTCTCTCAAAAATAAGTAAAAATCATTAAAATTCACATTAGAGGAGGAGCCCTAAGGCATTTCCATTTCAAAAATGAAATAAAATGAAGAACTTGACTTTAAAACCTAAGCATTTTAAGTAAAGGAAATAAAAAATGTGCAAAGCAGCAGGCGAGCCTTTGGGGCCCAATGCTTACAAAGCTCTTACAGGACCCAGGGGGCGGAGCGACAGCGCCCTGCTCGCAGGTGGCCTGAGCCCCACCCCTACCTGCATCTTGCGAAGCTGCTTCAAGGCGTCCTCCTTGCCCAGCGCAGCGGCCGCGTTCTGGGCTTTCAAGTCCTCCAGCTCCACCTCCAGCTTTTTGCGCGCCGCCACGGCCAGGGCACGCTGCTTGCGCTCCTCGTCCCGCTCCACCTCTGCATCCCTCAGCTGCGGGGAGGTCGGAGGGGCGGGCTCAGGGGACAGGAGGCCTGGGCTCCCTCTAAGTGCTAGTGGCATGGACGTCCCCCTGCCAGCCGCTGCCCGGACCTCCGGCGCCGTGCCTCCTGCCCTCTGCCTCTCTAACCCCCAGACGGATCCCTGCTCTCCGGCCCCAGGGCCCCAGCTCTGGGCTCCTCCCCTCCCCCAGCGCCCGCCCCCCCAACCCTTGCCTCGGACTCATGCTCTCATCTCTCCCCTCCAGTCCATTCCAGCCCAGCTCCAGAGGGTCCTTCTACCCCCAGAGCTGACCTGCAACTCCTCCCCCCTGGAAATCCCTGGACTGGATGAGTCCTGAATGAATGGTGCAGACGACAGGAAGACTGGGTGGGAGGAGTAAATGCATGAGGGAGAAGGGTCGTGGGTGGAGGAGTGTAGCTGGTCCTGAGTACAGGGGCAGGTTGGGGGAGTGGGGGTCCCGGGGGTTGGGGAGAGGAAGTTGCTGGAAAAGGGGGAGTTTGGAGGTGGAGGAGAGAAGGTGGATTGGTGGGGAGGCCGTGTGGACCAGGAGGTAGGTGGCGGAGTGAACGGCTTGGTGCTGATGTCTGATCGGGTATGTTCGTCGGTGACCGGGACACGTGTGTGGGTTGGTGGGTTACTGTGGGCGAATGGGCTGGGGAGCAGGAGGGCCTGGGGAGGAAGCACTGAGTGATAGGTGGGTGAGCTTGGCCTTCAGCCCCTCTGGCTGCCTGCGGCCACCTGGACGGGCGCCCTGCAGCCTCCGGCCCCCAGCCTGGCCAGCTGATACCTGCTTGGCCAGCTGCCGCCGCCTCTCCTCGCCGGCCTCGTCGCGGCCCTGCAGGTCCCGCTCGTGCTGGGCCTTGAGGGCCTGCACGGTCACTTCCAGGCGCAGCTTGGCGTCCTCGGCCGCCGTCAGCTCATCCTCCAGCTCCGTCACCTGCGTCCGCAGGTCACCGACTGTCTGTTCTGCCACCCGGCGGGCTCGCTCCAGCTCATGCACCTGGTGGGGACAGGCGGGTGAGCTCTGGGCGCCTGCGGCCCTAGGGAGGGGGAGGCCAGGATCCGAGATCCGACCCAGGGCACAGTGAGGGGAGCTCCGATGGACATGGCGGGGGGCACACCGAGTCCATGTACACATCCCGTGTGTTTGTTCATTCATCTCCCGGATACCCAGTGCCCCAGGTCTCGATCTGAGTCGTAAGACACCTCATTAATAACCTCCGATTGCAAGTTGTGTCCTGTGAAGCCCGTGAGTCCAGGCCAGGTGTGCGCTAGGTCAGCTGACTCACTCACGGTGGACTATTTTCTCGCGGGTTTTGTGATGTTGCATCTGAGCTTCATTCGGGGTTGATCTTTGGGGCCCCTGTGTGGTCATGGGCCGAAGGCATGGAGCCCCAGAGGGCAGTGTTGATTTGTGCCAGGCCCCCCAGGAGACGGCCATCCCTCATCTACTGAGATTTTTCTCTCACATGTGTGTGGGAGGGCTCCCAGACCTTCCGGGGAGTTGGAAGTTCAAATCCCAAAACGCCCTGTGAGTGCAGATCTGGGCTTATGAATTCTCAGCTCCTCCCCCACCCCCGTCCCTTCCTCTCCCATGACTCTCCTTAACTGTCACCGCTTGGAGAAATGTCCCTTGACCTGTCAGGGCCTCTCTGTTATCCGTGCTCCTGACCTCGAGCCCCTCCTCCGGTCATTAGCCACAGTGGTCATTTAACATGAGCTAATGTGTCTTTTTGGGCGCCGCTGGCCACCACACCGCACTGTGAATCCCACAGGGCAGGGACAATGCCTGCACGTCCCCACTGCCCAGCGACCCTCCTGGAAATTCTCATCAGTGACAGGGCCTCCTTCCTGCGCTCGGAAGGGGCCAGCTGGGTTCCCCTCCTACTGGGCTAGGCACCTGCCAATCAGCTTTGCTTAGTGGAAGGAATTAAACTTTCTCCTGTCAACCTGTTTCCCACAAGGTAGGCCTTTGGAGGCGCCACAAATAACTCGACAGTTTTCCCAAAGTGGTTCGGGTAGGAGCTGGATTTTTGGCTCTAGCGTCCCCAGGGCTGTAGGCCAAGGGTGGGTCACGGGGTGAGGGGTTCTCTCCAGATCAACCCTAGAGCCTTTATCTGATGTGCCCACGAAGAGGGCGTCGTTTGGCAATGAGCAAGGACGTCAGGAGTGCGTCAGCCCTCACTGAGGTCCGTGCTGTCGGTGCCTCCCATGGACCGTCCCTGGGCCTGGCCTAGCTGCTGCTCCATAAAGATATTTATTTATTTACTTAAAAGAAAAGTTTTATTTTTTCAGAGAGAGAGAGAGTGAGCCTGAGTAGGGGAGGGGCAGAGAGAGAAGGGGACAGAGAATCTGAAGCAGGCTCTGCACTGACTAGCTGACAGCACAGAACCCGAGGTGGGGCTCGAACTCATGAACTGTGAGATCACAAGCTGAGAAGAAGTCGGACGCTCAACGGACTGAGCCACCTGGTGCCCCTCAGTAAAAAGCTTTACTGGGCAAACCAAGGAAGGATGGGGTGGGGGGCGTGGTGGAGTTTTCAGAAGGCTGAGAAGTGGCTGGGTGAGCGGGGACTGGGGACAGGCCTAGGGGACTCCTCATTGGCCTGTGAGTCAGGGAGGGAGCCAGAGGACTGGGGAGCCCAGGGGGGCCTGTATGTGCTCAGTGGGGTGTGGGCTGGCAAGGTCCTCACACTGGGTGTGGGGGGGGGTGTGCGTGGTGCGGGTGCGTGCAGTGTGCGTGTGTGTGCATGGCTTGGGTGTGTGTACTGTGTGTGTGTGCGTGCACTGTTCGTGTGTGTGCATGACACGGGCACGTGCCCTGTGCGTGGGCACACACGCATGTTTGGGAGTGGTTCTCAGGCTGCTGTGGTAGATTCTCCTCGCGGTCTGAGTGTTTGTACACGCATGTGATGGGCGGTTCTCATGCTCCGTGTACATAGGAACAGGTATGTTTAATGCAAGCTTCTCCTGTTCTGTGCCTGAGCCTGTTGAGGAACGGCTTTCCCTACTTCCTGCGCGGAAGTCCGAACACATGTGTCCGGTGGGAGGTTCCCCTCGCTCTGTGAATGCTCTTTTTCTTTTGAGAGAGAGAGAGAAGGGGAAGAGAGGCACAAATAGAGAGAAGTAGAGAGAAAGAGAGAGAGAGAAGGGGGGCACGAGCTCCCTATAGGGGAGTCGAAATCGTGCACTGTGAGATCACGCCCTGAGCCGAAGCAGACGCTTAACGGCTGCGCCACCCAGGCGCCCTAGCTGCACGTTCCGGGAGCACCGCTGTTTGGTGCAGTGTATGTTCCGGGAGCACCTGTTTGCTCACTGGCTCTCCTCTCATCGCTGCTCGGCATGAATGCGTGACCCACTGCTGGTGCTCCCCAGATCCCAGGCGTGAGAGCACACGCCTGTGTCTGCGTCTCCCAACGGGAGGTGCGCGCGCAGTTGCCCGCGTGTGTGTCTTGGGGAGTGGGCCCCCATCCCCCATCGCCCCCCCTTCAACTCACGTTCTTGCCGACGTCGTCCTTGCTGCTCAGCAGGGCGTCCATCTCGGCCCGCAGAGCCCGGTTCTGCCGCTCCAGCTCCTCCCGCGCCTCCTGCTCCTCCTCCAGGGCCCGCGCCAGGGCCAGGGTCCGAGCCTCGCGCTCCCGGCCCTCCGCCTCGACCCGCTCGCGCTCCTCCACCGCCCGCAGCGCGGCCGCCTTCTCCTCTGCCAGGAGCTTCCGGGTGGGGGGAGATGGGGTGGAGGAAATAGGTTAGCTGGTATGAGTATATGAGCCGATGGGGCCAGAAAGAGAGAAAGAGAGAGAGAGACGCGGACAGACAGAGGTGGAGACACAAGAGGGAGGCAGTGGGATGAAAGTCGCCGCTGTGGCCCAGCCCAGCCCCGCCCCTGAGTGATACAGACTGACCAGCCCCTCACTCTAGAAACCCAACGGACAAAAAGATGTTTCTTCCTCCTGGGGTAGTGGTAACAAAGAGCATGTATATCATTTTTTTAAATGTACCTCAGCCTTTGCTCTTTTTTTTTTTAAGACGCAGAAATAAACAACAATAAGCAATATTCCTAGGCAATAAAAACAGCAAGATACGCCGAAAGGGGAAAGAATAGGACTCAAGAGTCAAGAGAAAAATCAGTCTGTGGAAACAGACCAACGGATGACCTCCACCCTGGGATCATCACACAATGACTTTAACTACATTTAGTAAATGTCAGGACCAGATGGATACAGTGGGGAAAGACCCAAGGTTATTTCAGGAGGGATTTGAAAGTAAAACAGACCCAGCTAGAGGCCAGGGCTGAAAAACATCATATGTGAAATCAGAAAGTCATTGGAGGAAACTGAGAGCAGACTGGACACATTACAAAAACCAGTAAACTCGAAAACAGGTCGAAATAGGGGCGCCTGGGTGGCTCAGTTGGTTAAGCTTCTGGCTTTGGCTCAGGTCATGATCTCATGGCTTGTGAGTTCGAGCCCCATGTCAGGCTCACAACACAGATCATCTGTCCTCCCTTTCTCTCTGCCCCTTCACTGCTCTCTTTCTTTCTCTCTTTGTCAAAAATAAATAAACATAAAAAAAAAAAAAACAGGCCAAGAGAAATGACCATGATAGAGAAAAAAAGAAAGAGTAAAAAAGATCATAAACAAATTAACCGAGCTTAGTGACCTGTGAGCATCAAGCAGTGAGACGGACTGTTTGGAGTCACACAGGGAAGGGGAAGAAAAAGGAAAGGAAGAAGTAAAACTGTCTTTATTCATAGAAATATGGTCACCAATGTAGAAAATCCGATGGAGCCTATAAGAAAATCTGACACATGATCATAAGGGAGTTCAGCTAATAAACTGTCAACATATGACCAATATAATCAAAATCAACTGTATTTCTATATACCAGCAATCAGAAACTGAAATAAAACAGAACCACTGAAAATAGCATCAACAATATGAAAGGCTTGGGAAAAAAAATCTGACAAAAGATGTAAAAGACGGACACAGGAAACTATAAAAACATCCCTGAAGGAAAGGAGATCTCAATAAACGGACACGTTCCTAGGCCAGAAAACTCGGCATTATTAGGATGTCAGTCCTTCCGAGATCAATCTGTAGATTGGACATGTTCCCAAATCAGAGGATTTTTCTTCTATGTGTAGAAACTGACAGACATTTAAAAATACATGTAGGGGCGCCTGGGTGGCTCAGTTGGCTGAGCCGCCGACTTCGGCTCAGGTCATGATCTCATGTTCATGGGTTCGAGCCCCACATCAGGCTTTGTGCTGACAGCTCAGAACCTGGAGCCTGCTTGGGATTCTGTGTCTCCCTCTCTCTCTGCCCCTCCCCCGCTCATGCTCTGTCTCTCTCTGTCTCAAAAATAAATAAAAACATTAAAAAAATTAAAAAAATAATAATAAAAATACATGTGGAAATGTGAAGGACCTAGAAGAAATTAAACAACTTGGAAAAAGAAGAAAAACCTGGAGGGGCGCTTGAGGGGCTCAGTTGGTTAAGCTTTCGACTTCAGCTCAGGTCATGAACTCGCAGTTTATGAGTTCGAGCCTCGCATGGGGCCCTGGGCTGACATCTCAGAGCCCGGAGCCTGCTTCGGATTCTGTGTCTCCCTCTCTCTCTGCCCCCACCCTGCCTTGCTCGTGCTGTCGCAATCAAAAATAAATACATAAACGTTTGGGGGCGGGGGAAGAAGGAAGAAGCATCCGGCTCTACCCGCCCCTCCCCCCAAGTTCGCAGCCGAGCTGGGACAGGGCGCATTAACACGCAGCGACTGCGCAAGCGCCGGAGGGCTCCCGCTTCCCCGCCGGCCGCCTGCGGGGCCGCACCTGGTCGAACCTGCGCTGCTTCTTCTCCAGCGCGCCCACGAGCTGCCGCTGCTGCTCCAAGTCCACGGCGGCGTCGTCCAGCTCCTGCTGCAGCCGCCGGCGGCCCCGCTCCAGCCGCTCGGCCGCCTCCGTCTTCTCGGCCAGGCGCTGCGTCAGGGCCTCGGCCTCGCGCGCCGCCCGGCGCCGGGCCTCCTCCCCCGCCTCCAGCGCGCCCGCCTCCTCCTCCTGGCGGCGCCGCCACTCCGAGAGCTGCGGGGAGGGGGGTGGGGGGAGAGAGTGGTGGGTGGGTGGCAGGGGTGGCTGCCACCGAGGTGGTGCCCCATTTCCCGGATGGGGAGACCGAGGCCTGAAGAGGGAAATGCCTCGCTGCACTGGGCTCTTCGGCCGCGGAGGAGGGTGAGGTGAGTTCTGTGAACCTCAGCGTCTCCTGGGGATCACAGGTATTCCTGTGGGGACCCAGAGGTTGAGTCAGCCTTGGACTCCGCCCTGGGGAAGCCCCAGTCTGACGGTGGAGACTGAGCTTCAGGGTCGGGGTGGTGGAAACTACGGCAGAGGCCGCGTGGGAGCCACGGAGTCCACAGGAGGAATTTAGAATCTTGTTTAGAACATTCACGAGAGACTTCCTGGAGGCGGGGGCATCTGAGGTGGATCTTGAAGTATGCATAGGAGTCTGCCAATTGAAGAAGGATGCTGACGGGCATGCACTCATCACTCATTCATTCAACGGGCCTTTCTCCAGGCCTCCCAGGGCCGGGCTCCATGCTGGCCTATGCCGAGGACCAAGATCGAATTCCGAGGGGGTCCCACTCTCCAGGAGCACCCAGTCTGGTGGGGGGACCCGTGGGCAGTGACAGTTTGCAGCCTGAGGTGACTGGAATGGGGACGAGGAAGAAACAGGACATGGGAGCTCAGAGTGGGGGATGGGGGGTAGGGACTTCCCGCAACAGGAGAGGCTGCCGGTAAGTCCTGAAGAGTGAAAGGGTTTGTCCTGTGAGATGGGGAAGGAGGTGTGAGATGAGCCCCGCAAACACAGGACTGAGAGGCGCAGGCTGCTCCCGGGGGCACTGGGAGCAGGGGAGAAGCGGGGCAGCTCTGCGGTGGAAAGACGGCGTGGAGGACGCGCTGGAGGGGGAGAAACGGGAGGCAGGGAGGCTCGGATGAGGATCCGGGTGGCAGAGGATGAGACCTGGGCAGGGCGGGGGCTGTGCGGACGCGGAGCAGGGGTGAGACAGAGCCGGCTGGGCTCGGCACTGACAGGTTGAGGGCCGAGGGAGAGTCAGAGATGGGAGTGGGGGTCTCCCGGGGGTCGGGCAGCGCCTCCAGGTCTCTCTCCGGGACTGCTCACCTGGGCCTGGGCCGTCTGCAGCTCGCGGCCCGCCCGCTCCCTGGCGGCCGCCTCCTCCTCCAGCTGCTCCCGCAGCCCCGTCGCCTCGGCCTCCAGGCCTCGCACCCGGGACCCCAAGGCCAGCTTCGCCCTGGTCTCCTCTTGCAGCAGCTCCTGCAGAGGGAGGGGGGATGGCGGCCAGGTGAGGGCAGCGGCGGGGGGCGTGGGGGCCGGGGGCCGCGGGGCGCCGGCTCACCTGGGCGTCGTGAAGCTGGGCCTCCGTGCTGCTCAGCTCCTTGCTCAGCCGGATGGCTCTGGACTCGGCCTCACTCAGGGCCCCAGACACGTTCTCCAGTTCAGCCTGCGGGGAAGGGACACCCCCAGTGGCGGCTTCCACCCGGCCGGCCCCAGCCGCCCCTCCCCCTCAGGCCCCCAGCCCTCTGGGCTGGTGGGGGTGGCGAACGGGGCACCTGTGCAGCGCCTGCTTCGGATCCTCTGTCCTCCTCCCTCTCTGCCCCTCCCCTGCTCATTCTCTTTCTCTCACAAAATAAATACATAAGAGTTCAAGAAAATTAAAATTTATAAAATCTTTTTTTTTTTTTAAGTTTATTGGGTTGCTTGGGTGGCTCGGTCGGTTGAGCATCTGACTTCAACTCAGGTCATAATCTTATGGTTGGTGTGGGTTCGAGCCCCGTGTCGGGCTCCGTGCTGACAGCTCGGAGCTGGAGCCCGCTTCGGATTCTGTGTCTCCCTCGCTCTCTGTCTGTCCTTCCCCCGCTCATGCTCTGTCTCTCTTCCTCTCTCAGAAAAAGATAAACATTAAAAAAAGTCTGCATTTCTTTTCACAGTTACGGTATGCTATTGTGCCACACAGCTCCACGCGTTCACACGGGGCTTTTCTGGTCAGAATACGGATTGTTTAAGGCTTCCAGGAGGGCGGGAGTCGTGGTAAGGGGAAGGGCTACAGGGTCAGGCATGCTGGGTTCGAGTTTGGGCTCTGCGGGGTCTTAGACGATCCGCTTCACCTCCCTGAGCCTCAGTTTTCCTCGTGTGTAAAATGGGAACATTACCACTTCCTTCAAAGGAGAGTCAGAAAGATGTACTGAAACACATACCATATTCAGTATATAGTAATTGCTCACCAAACACTAACCTCTCATGCGGGATTGTGTTAGAAGGGTTGGAAGGGACAACAGGGCTGCCGAGAGGCACACAGAAGCCCAGCGAGGTGGCCGGGCCGCCCCGCTCCTCACCTGGACTCGCTGCAGCTTCTCCGTGGCCTCCGCTCGCGCCCGCTCCCCGTCGCCAGCCCGGCCCTGCACCTCCTGCAGCTGGGACTCCAGGCGGCGCCGGCGCTGCTCGCCCTCCTGACGTGACGACTGCAGGCCGCTCAGCTCTGCCCGGAGCTCGGACACTTCGGCCTCCAGGGCCATCCGGGTCTTCTCCCACGTACCTTTGCTCTGGCAAGGGAGAGAGACCAGCGAAGATTTATGCTTCCTCCAGGCACACTCCTGCTTCACGGTCCTGGCACTGGCTGTTCCCTCTGCCTGGAACTCCTCACTGGTCCTTAAATCTCCAGACACATTCCTGCCTCAGGGCCTTGGCACTGGCAGTTCTGGCTGCCTAGCCTGCCTCAGGGCCTTTGCCACCGCTGACTCTGCCGCCCCCTTCTTTATTGCTTTCCCATAGCACTAATACCCCACGACAGTTCATGAACGTGTCGGTATCGGTCAGTCTTTGCCTCTCCCGCTAACGTGTGAGCTCCTCCACGAAGGCAGGATTGGCTGTTTTATCTGCTATTGGGTCCCCGGGACCATCCCCAGAACATGGTATTTTCTCAGTGTTTGCAGAATGCAAAATGGAACAAGGGCGACACGAGGAAAGTAAAAGGAGCAGCCCTAGAACCGGCAGGAGGCCCCTCGGCTGCTCCTGGCTCCCCCTCCCCCACCCCTCAGAAGCCCCCATTCCTGTCCCAACCCACCCTCCGGGCCTGCTCCAGCTGCTCGGCCAGCTCCCCCAGGGCCTGGCCGTGGCGCTGCCTCAGCTCCTGCACGGCCACTTCGTGAACGCGCGTCTCCTCCTCCAGGGCCTTCTTCAACTCCGTCACTTCCTGCTCCCTCTTGGACCTTTTGTTGAGGGAGGGGAACAGGGAACAGAATTTCAGAAGAGAGAGAGGCAGGGACTTTGGGGGTGGCCTCCTGACAGCTGGGTGTGCCTCCTCATATTGTTTCCCTTCAAGGATGAAGACCTCACTCCATTCCTTGTGGGATCTGGGCGGGGACCGCAGGAGGAATGTGGCTTTAAGGGTGAACTCCTACCCATCTTTCAAAACCCTACCCAAAAGGCCCTTTCTCAAAGGAAGTCTTCCGGACTTCCTCCACAGACGTGGCTCAGGGGCTTTCTCTTATCATCCACAGTTCCCTGTGCTGCTCCCCTAGCACACACTTCGTCCTGGATTGGGTCCCTTTGCCGGCCTCTGCCCGGCCGTTCCTGGGAAACTCCTGTCTGCCTCATCTTTGTCCCCAGCTTGGCCCAGGTTAGGTGCAGAGCGGATGTTCGATGAACAACTAGTGAATGGCTACACCTCTGTGTATGTGGACGGCTCTCACCTTAGTCCTCCCCCCACAACCCGTCCCCACCCGGTCCCAGCCCTGCCCCCCCAGGCCCCCTGCAGGGCAGCCCCCCCTCACCGGAGCTCCTGCTGCGCGTTGGTGGAGTCCAGCGTGTCCTCCAGCTCGCTCCGCAGCGCCTCCAGCTCCTCGCCCAGGTCCCTGCGCTGCTTCTCCGCCTTGGCCCTGGCCGCCCGCTCCGTCTCCAGGTCCTCCTGGGCCTCGGCCAGCCCGGCCTGTGCCTCCCGCAGGGATTTGAGCAGCTGGGCCCGGGCCCCGCCCTCCTCTTCCGCCCTGGGGGTGCACAAGGACCATGGCGTTGGTGCCGGGACAGAAGGCAGGGATGATTTATGGGGGCAAGGAGGCCAGGTGTGGATTCGGGGGCGGCCGGTCCCCGGCCCTCCCCTCGGACTCAGGACTCGGGGCCTCTGTTTCCTTCGCTGTAAAATGGGAATGACACCACGAGTAACCACAGGGACGCTCACGGAGCTCCTGCCACATGACCCTTTGCTTTATCGTCTCATTTAATGATCACACCCAATGAGGAAACTGAGGTAGGAGTGGGAAAATACGTGCCCAGGTCACACGGTCAGCAAGCGGCAGAGCTGACCCCAGCAGCCTGCCTGGTGGCCCCTGTGAGGCGTGGCCTCTTGCAAACAGAAGCTGAATCGGGGGGCAGCATGGATTGTGGGTAAAATTGCTCATAGGGCGACTGGGTGGCTCAGTCGGTTAAGCAGCCAACTTTGGCTCAGGTCATGATCTCATGGTTTGTGGGTTCCAGCCCCGCATCAGGCTCTGTGCTGACAGCTGGGCCTGGAGCCTGCTTCGGATTCTGTGTCTCCCTCTCTCTCTGCCCCTCCCCCACTCATGCTCTTGTCTTTCTCTCTCAAAGACGAATAAACATTAAAAAAAATAAAAATAAAATGGTTAGTTATGTAAAATTCACTGCAATTTAAAAAAGAAGAAAAACAAGAACAGATGAGTAAGGAAAAGCCGTAGCAGACACCCCCGCATTAGCTGAGGGCTTAGGGGAAGCCCAGTGTTTCATCAGCACTTTCTTAATCTCCACACTCACCTTAGGAGTAGCTTTCGTAATCACTCCCATTAAAAACAATTATTTAGTGAGAGAGAGAGAGCGTGAGTGGGGGAGGGACAGAGAAAGACGGAGAGAGGGAAACCCAAGCAGGCTCCAAGCGGTCAGCACAAGGCCCGCACAGGGCTTGAACTCATGAACTGTAAGATCACGACCTGAGCTGAAATCAAGAGTCTGACACTTAACTGACTGCACTACCCCGGCGCCTCCTGTAATCGCCCCCACTTTACAAATGAAGAAACCAAGGCTGGGGAGGCCACGGCCCAGGGGTGAGGCGAAGCGGGCAGAAATGGGCGGGGCCAGTGCTCGAACCCAGAAGCCAGAAGCGGGTGGGCGTTCTTACCCACGCACACAACCTCGGACCCACGGGTCGTAGGCCGCACGTTTCCCCCCACATTTTACCGTCTCTGACTCGGAGCTGCAGGATAATCAGGGGCCCTCGAACGGCACGAAGCACAGCGGGTAAAAGGCAGTGGCCATACCAAGCGCCACGTGGCACACAGTAGGTGCTCCTAATTGCAAATGCCTATAATTCTACCAACACGATTCCTCTCGCGGCCACAGCGCTTGTCAAATCACAGCCGATCCCGTTTCGCACCCGGAACCGTGTACGTTACCAGACCTGCGGGGCCCCGCGGCTCCGAGGGCGGAGGCGCATGCGCGCGGTGGCGTCCCCCCCCACCCCCGGGGTGCCCCCCGCGCGCCCCCCCCCCCCCCCCCCCCCCCCCCCCCCCCCCCCCCCCCCCCCCCCCCCCCCACACCTGGCCAGGGCGGCCTGCAGCTCCTCTTCCTTGCGGCCCAGCTGGGCCCGCAGCTCCTCGGAGCGCTGCTGCTGCTCGGAGATCTGCTCCTGCAGCTCCGAGCTCTCGCCGTCCAGCCGCCGCTTCAGCTTCTCCAGCTCCTGGCGGCCCTTCTCCTCCTTCCGCAGGCGGTCTGGGGACGGGAGCGCGGGTGGTGCACTGGGGCGCCAGGCCAGGCAACGGCCCAGCTCTCCGAGACCCCGCCCTGGCACTGACAGGGTGGGGGCCAAGCTGCGGCCACCATCTCCCCCTGCGCGCCCCCTCTTTCCAGCTCCTCCTACCCTGGGCCGGACCCCCAGATGCTGTCCTCTCCTCCTCACCTGCAAGGGACAGCCAGCTCCTGCCCAGAGCCTGTCTCTGCCCGCCCCGCCTCTCTCAGCCCCGGCAGCCTCCCCCTGCGCTTTCCCTTTGCTGCTTTTGCTTCGGAGTGTGAGTCCGAAGCACGGGGCAGAGAGACAACACTGTGAAACATGGGGTCTGCCAGAGAGAGAGTGACCCAAGACGCCAAGGAGAGAGTAAGAGACCTGCCATCGAGGGGGACAGAACAACCTAAGAGCTGGGAAGGCACCCGATCTGTCTCGAGCCATCTTTCCTGACCCCGTTTAGCAGATTCATAGGGCCTGAGGCTCACCCCATGTCTCCCCCCGCGGCCCCCTCCCCACCTACCCCTCGACCCGGGGAGGCGCTCACCTTCCATGTCTGCAATTGTGGCCTCGTATTTGAGTCGAAGTTTATTGAGGCTCTTGATCTTCTCCTCCTCCTCGGCCGCCTGCGAGGAGAACTCGGCCAGCCGCTCCTCCAGCAGCTTCCGCTCCTGCGGGACGGTGGGGGGGCGGGGTCAGAACACCCCCTGCTCAGTGGTCATCTGCACCCTTCCCTGCCCCCACCCTTCCCTCCTCTCCCATTCTCCTGGGTCTGCAGACCCGACCCGGTTCACACCTCACACCTGCAAGGTAGCCTCCTTATTCCGAGTGCCCCACCCATTCAGTGACCCGCCACCCGGCTGGCGGGCACGGAGGCTCCTGCCCACTCGTCTGCAATGGTAACACTGCGTCAACCTCCTGGCACGGAGGTGCTCGCCGTGGCTGCGGGGCCCACACCGCTCGGAGGGTGGTCTGTGGCCCAGCAGCAGCACCGAAGAGGAACTTTCTGGAAATGCTGCATGTCACGCTGCAGCCCAGACCCACCGGGCCGGAAGCTGCATTTTGACAAGCTTCCCAAAGGGTTCCTGCCCACGTGAGTATTTGGGAAGTACCGGGCTGGAGCAGTACTTTTCAAACTGCAGGTGGCTCTGGAAACCAAGGCCGTGTGTCGGCACTACCCTTAGAAAGAAAGAAAGAACCGAGTGGAATAGAATAGCCATTGCACCAAAAGAACGTTCCAGAAAACCACTGTGCGTGCTTGACCTCTCATCTCCGGCATCACTGCCTTGGGGAAGCCTTCCCTGACTACCCCTAGGACAGGTGAGGGATCTGCTCCCTTCACAGTCTTGTTTTCTAACAGTTTTTAAAAAATGTTTATTTATTTTTGAGAGAGAGAACAAGCCGGGGAGGAGTAGAGAGAGAGGGTGACAGAGGATCTGAAGAGGGCTCTGCGCTGACAGCAGAGACCCCTATGCGGGGCTAGAACTCACAAACCATGAGATCATGACCTGAGGTGAAGTCCGATGCTTAACGGACTGAGCCACCGCAGGCGCCCCTGACAGTCTGTAACGGTGCACAGTATGTGATGCTATTTATCTCCTGGGGTGAATCCCCTAGCATCCCTTTCCCCCATCCTCCTGTGAGGGCATAAATGGTTTTCTAGTTCAGTGCCACTGCCATAGCCCCTGTGCCTAGCCGAGTCCTCCCTGTCACAGGTTAAATGTGGCAGCAGATTCTTGGCCACGTCCCCACCCAGGGACAGAGTCTAATTTCAAACCCACGTGGGGCTGAGCCTGTGAGTGCTTTAAGCTCAGCGGTCTGCAAACCGCAGTGTGCTGGTCAAATCCGGCCCACCACCTATTTTTATACATAAAGTTTTATTGGGACACAGTCGCCCTTGTTGGACTATGTACGACCTGTGGCTGTTTTCACGCCACAAGGGCAGAAGTGAGAGCTTGTGACAGAAACACCGAGGCCTGCAGAGCGTGAAACAGTTGCTGTCTGGCCTTGTACAGAAAATGTCTGCCCACCCAACCTGCCCACAGAAGGAGGGGATGGAATGAAAGGGTGCTTGTCTTCAGCCGCGTGGCTTTGGGGTGTCCTTTGATCAGCGACAGCTAATGACACACAGTAGTTGCTCAATAAATACCCGCTTGGGCAAAGGTGTGAAGAGAAAGGGTCACAGGGAGACACGGCAGAGGCGGGAGAACCGGAGACCCACCACCTCCGGCCCCTGGGGGCTCCAGGCCACTGACCTTGCTCAGCTTGGCATTCTGATCTTCTAAGAGGACCAGGTCTTCCTCGAATTTCTTCAGCTTCGCCTCCGTGGTCACCTTCTCTAGCTGCAGCTTCTGCCGCGCCGCCTCCTCTGCCTCAAGGTGGCTCTCCAGCTCCTGGAGGGGGGGGGGTGAGATGAGGACCCAGGGATCCGGTGTGAGGTGAAGGCTAGAGTAGGAGGGACCGTCCCAAGCCCCTAGGGCTTGTGGCTCAGACAGGTCCACACTCTGGGCGAGGCCGGGAAGGATCAAGCCTTTACCAGTTCCCGTTTCATTCGTCAGCCCTGAGCCTTCACCAAGGACCCGGCGTGCACAGGGCACCCTGCTAGGCACTGAGGGTAGATAAGAAATCTTTGTCCTTATGAAATCACGTGTTGTTTTTTAAGTTTACTTACTTATGTTGAGAGAGACAGAGACAACACAAGTAGGGGAAGGGCAGAGAGGGAGAGAGAGGAGCGAATCCCGAGCAGGCTTCGAGCTGGAGCGCAGAGTCTGATGCAGGGCTCGAACTCACAAAGCGCAAGATCATGACCAGAGTGGAAACCGAGAGTCAGATGCTTAACCGACTGAGCCCCTCAGGCACCCCTGGAAATTACGTTCTTGTGTGTGAAGACTATAAACCATAAACATAATAAACATGTCCTAGGGATGGGCACTGTCCCCTGTGGCACCGACCAGGCACGTGTGGCAACATGTGGTATGAGACCGGAAATTAAAGTTATGTGACAGCATGGACGGTCGTCAAGGGCATTACCCTGAGTAAGTCAGTCAGATAAAGACAAATAACCATATGATCTCACTCCCATGTGGAATCAAAAAACCAGAAACCGAGCTCACGGATACACAGAACAGGTGGGCGGATGCTGGGGGCGGAGTCGGAGGGGGAAGGGCGACAAATGGTCAAAAGGTACGAACTTCTGGTTATAAAGTTCTAGGCACAGAATGTACAGCATGACTGCAGCTCACGATGCTGGGTATATTTGAGAGTTGCTAAGATAGTAGATCTTTTTTTAAATGTTTACTTATTTTTAAAAGAAGGGCGAGCAAGGGAGGGTCAGAGAGAGAGACAGAGGATCTGTGCTGTCAGCCCAGAGTCCGATGTGGGGCTCAAGCTCACAAACCGTGAGATCATGACCTGAGCTGAAGTCAGATGCTTAACCGACTGAGCCACTGAGATCTTAAAAGTTCTCATCACAGTAGAGGGGAGCCTGGGTGGCTCAGTTGGTTAAGCGTCTGACTTCAGCTCAGGTCGTGACTTCACAGTTTGTGGGTTCGAGCCCCGCGTCAAGCTCTGTGCTGACAGCTCGGAGCCTGGAGCCCGCTTCCCATCCTGTGTCTCCCCCCCCCCTCTCTCTCTCTCTGCCCCTCCCCCACTTGTGCTCTGTTTCTATCTGTCTCAATAATAAACAAAAAAATTTTTAAAAAGTTCTCATCACTAGAAAAAAAATTTTTTTGTTCCTATGTAAGGTGTTGGATATTAACTAGATGGTGATCACTTTGTAACAGACACAAATACTGAATCATCACGTTGTGTACTTGAAGCTAATAAAATGCTACCTCCATCTTTTATAAAAGGGTTCAGGATTACGGGCTGCCTGGCTCTCTGGGACTGGGAGGACCCATAATGACCTAACCACACATCCTCCACTTACCCACCACATAACCCTCCGTTTCACAGGACCGGCCACACCGCCGGCTTGCACCCACTTGGTGGGCGACGGTCACCTGCCAGCCCTGGAATTATTCAAACAAACCAATCACGTCTCCCGGTAGGAACCAGGGGTCACCTCAGCCTCTGGTTACGACAAAGCCTGCCTCCCAGGGGCCTCTGCCTTCAATTCCTGAGTACAAATCCGTGTGGCTCTCTGGGGCGTGGGGTCTGCCACCCTAGGGCTGTCTTATCTGTCCCGAGTCTCCTGAAATGTGGTCCGCATGACGGAGGAACTGACCTTTCCACCTTATTTAAATGTTACTTCGTTTAAACTTAAAACCAGACGCTCAGTGAATCACTGGGAGAAAAATGTTAAGTATGGACTAACTTGGGTACCTAAATCGAGTTTTTCACACAAAGAAGTCATAAAACACAAATGCAGGTGAAGTACCACCAGTGAAATTCAGCACCTGAATTCAGATGTACCGTAAGTATAAGACACACACTGGATTTTGAAGGGGAACCGTGAAAGGGCAGCCAGCCTGGGAACACTGCAGCACAGAGACAGATGGAGCCAGAGGAGGGACACAGAAAGAGTACAAAGGACAGCACCTGGATCCAGCCATGCCTGAAGCTTATGCATTCTGGAGTCTGGAGAATGTTTTTTGCTTAAGCCACTTTGAGTTGACTTTTCTGCAAATTCATGGCCCAAAGAGACAGGGGTTTGCACAAGCCGAGGTTGCCAGGGTAGACAGCCGGGTACGGGGAGGGGGGTGGCGGGAGGGGCACGCAGGGGCCACACCTGTATGTGCTGCTGCAGTCTCTTCTTCTCGGTTTGCAGCTGGCGGCTGCACTCCTCCTCCTCGCCCACGCGGGCCTCCAGCTCCGTCACCACCAGCTCCAGCTCCTGCTTGCGGGCTGCCAGCCGGCCGCGCGTCTCCTCGGCCTCGGCACACAGCTCCGCCTCCGCCCGCAGCTGCTCCGCCAGGCGGCTGCGCTCCTCTTCCAGCTGCGGACAGGGCGGGGGCTCAGCGCTCGGCAGGCGCTGCTCCTGGGACAGTCTCGGGGAGCGCAGCGTCCCTCCTGCCTCCTGATTTGCTTTGTTCTTTTTCTTTGGTTTTTTTTGAGTTTATTTATTTATTTTGAGAAAGAGAGCGAGAGCACGAGCAGGGGAGGGGCAGAAAGAGGATCCCAAGCAGGCTTTGCACCATCAGCTCAGAGCCCAATGCGGGGCTCGAACTCACGAACTGTGAGATCATGCCCTGAGCTGAAATCAAGAATCAGATGCTTAATCAACTGAGCCACCCAGGCAGGCACCCCTGCTTGGTTCTTTGAGTCCTGGAGGGCCTTCCCTCAGCCCCCCATCTCGGGATGGCCTCCGTCCCCCTGGACACCCCCTGGGGGCCGCCCTCTCCTTCACTTCCCTTCACCTCCTCACAGCCCATCAGTCCCCAGCCCCGTACCCACGGTCCGGAATCTCTCTGCCCTGCCCCCTCCTCTCTGGCCCCACAGCCCCACAAGCTTAGGCCTTACTTCTCCTCTCCCAGTGGACTCTCTCCCCAGCCTCCCCGCCTCCCCGCCTCCAGTCTCTCCCTCGGCAGTCCACCCTCCAAATAGTCCCAGAGGGCCTTTCTACCATCTCACAGTTCATTTGACACTCCTACGCCTAGAAATTTAACCAAAGGAAATAATTCAGAAAAAGCAAACAGAAAAACGTCCAAGAAGGGTTTGCTTCATCATTACTTAGAAGACACCAGAAAAACTGGAAACCTCCTAAAGCTGGCCACCTGCATCCCCTAACCCTGCCCCTACGCTGGAGCCACGCCCCTTGAGCATCCGGGCTCTGCAGGAACCAGTCCCCCACCCAATACTGGAGCTGTACCCCAGGGCCCTGCCCCCTGCACTTCACAGCCCAACAGCACCCCAGGGTTTCCATTCAGCTGCGAGCCCCGCCCCCACGCCCTGGCTCCACCCGCGGCCCCGCCCCTTACCTGTGACAGGCGGCTCTGGAGCTCGCACACCTGGCGGGCACTCTGCTGCTGCAGCTCCTGCACCTTCTGGAGCTCCTGTGCCCGCGCCTGCAGCACCTCATCCTGCCGCGTCACCTGCAGCAGCGGCTTCACCTGGGGGGAGGGAAGGGGAGGCTCCATTCCTGGGTTCCGGGGGCAGCCCGGGCCCCCCACCAGCCCTGTGGCCTCAGGCAGGCACAACGGTGTCCTCTGCTATCAATGGGGGATGACTGCGTCTTTGGAATTGGTGACTGCGCTAACACTTGTGAAGGCTCTGGGGCCCCGAGACCAGCAGCGATAAATGCCTCCCTCCTTTGCTAAACCAACCCCGGGGTACAAGGGACACGGTGGGGGGGTGCCGTTCTGTAGCCCAACGTTTCTCAAAGTGGGTCCCGAGTCCCAGGTCCAGGCTGAGAGATGCGCTTGGCGCTGTGTGATTCAGGGCGCAGGACAGGTGCCGCCCGCCCACGGACAGCAGGGACAGCAGGGTCACAGAACCACCCGCCCCTTGTTAGGGGGATCCACTCGGATTCTTTTTTTTTTTTTTTGTATGTTTATTTATTTTTTCTGAGAGAGAGCACAAGCCGGGAAGGGACAGAGGGACAGGGAGAGAGTCCCAAGCAGGCTCCGCTTGGCACTGGCTGTGCAAGCCCAATGCCAGGCTCCAACTGACCACCTGCGAGACCATGACCTGAGCCAAGATCAAGAGTTGGACCCTTAGGGGACTGAGCCACCCAGGCGCCCCCGCTCGGGTCATTCCCGTCCCGTTGCTCTGGATTTGTTCTTCCTGGGCTCCATGTGGTTCTTTTTCTAGTGTGGCATTTCTCTTGGCTATAATTTTATACTTACAATTTTTAAAAATTTTTAATGCTTATTTGTTTTTGAATTTTTAAAAAATGTGTATTGATTTTTGTGTGAGAGAGAGAGAGAGACAGAGCATGAGTGGGAGAGGGGCAGAAAGAGAGGGAGACACAGAATCCGAAGCAGGCTCCAGGCTCCCAGCTGTCAGCACAGAGCCGGACGTGGGGCTCGAACCCACGAACTGCGAGATCAGGACGGACCATGGTGGCCTAGCTGGTTGGGGACAAGTCTCAATCGGCTGGTGGCCCCCATGTGGAGAAGTCTACAGGAGATCGCCACGGAGGAAAGCCCGATGGGAGGCACGGAATGTCACGGACCCATCACTGTTTGGACCCTTGTGCACTAATGGGCTGACTCGGCAGCCCAGGGTGTTCAAACCCTGCACGTGTGTCACAAAGGACCGGCCCTTGGCTGCCCCTTGGAAGCTAACCTCCAAGCTCTTGGAATATTCTGACCGATAAGAGGGACTTGGTTATCTGGGGGTGTTGGGCCCCATGGTGTCAATTTGACCTCTGGAGGGGCTGGGGACTGGGTAACTAAGGTCAACCACATGGGGGAGGTCAGCCGCGCCTATGAGACTCACCCCCCAATCACGACCCTGGACACTGAGGCTCGGGGAGGCTTCCCTGGTCGGCAGCAGCCCATATGTGTGTCACACATAGTTTCTGGGAGAACTGAGCACCGTCCCCCTCCCCACGGAGGACAGCTCGTGCCTGGTCTCTGCTGAGCTCTGTTCTGTGCACCTTCTCCCTTTGCTGACTTTAATCTCTCCCCTTTCAGTTTCTCTAAGTTCTGCGAGTCCTTCCAGTGAACCACTGATTCTGGCGTGGGGGTGGGGTCTTTCCCCTCGCCTCCCCCCACAACTCAGCCCTGGATCCAGCTATTCCTGAAGCTGTCCTGAGTCTTTTATCCAGGTTGATTTGACTCCCCCCCCCCAAATTTTTTTTTTTGGTCACTTGCTACCCAAAGAATCCTGACTGACAAAGATTGGCCTGATGGGTCCCATTTTACAGATACAGAGAGCTGAGGCCCAGACAAATAAAGCCACTTGCCCAAGCAGGCTTGGCCCCAAGGTCCTGTCTCCTCGCTGCTCAGGCCACTTCCCCAGGAGCCCTCACCTTGATGAAGAGCCGCCACCACTGCCAGTGCCTCAGCTTGAGGTAAGCGGCGCAGTTCCGCTGCATGACCCTCAGGGCGCTCTGCTGCTGCTGCCGCTTCTGGAAGGCTCTGGGGGGCGAGACGGGCAAGGGCGGGAGGAAAGGCTTGTCCCGTCCGCTTAGCAAGAGAGCAAAGCTCCCTTCAACTAGTCAACCATTATTTACTTTTATTTATTTAAATTTATTTTGAGACAGAGACAGCCTGAGTGTGGGAAGGGCAGAGAGAGGGAGAGAGAATCCCAAGCAGGCTCCACGCTGCCAACACAGTGCCTGGTGTGGGGCTCGAACTCATGAAACCAGGAGATCATGACCTGAGCTGAAATCAAGTCAGATGCTTAACCGACTGAGCCATCCAGGTGTCTCAGTCAACCGTTATTAAGTGCTTACTGTATGCAAGCACCATCCCATTATTGGCAGATCCGTGTACAGTTTGTCGTTCCTTCTGCCCTCGACTCTCTCTGCTCCGTCCCCTCCCCTGTGTCCACACAGCCGTACTTCAGGCCTCCTCTTGCCCCACCTGGACCCTTCCCCCCACCTCCCAACCTCCAATCTCTTGCCTCCAGTCCATCCCCAACATGCCTCCCGAGGGGTCTTCTGACACCCAGAGTTTACCCAACCTCCCAGGGCTCCCCTGCATCCTTGGACAGGCCCCCGCCCCTCAACCTGGTGTTTGGGGAGTCCCTCATTGCCTGACCCTCCCTCTGGGCCTGGAAACTTCCCACGTTCCTGAAACACATCAGGCGCTCATATCATGGGGCCTTTAGACAAGCTGTCACTCCTGCCTGGAGCACCTTGCCCCTCCTCCGTCGCCTGGTGGCCATCCCGGGGACCTGGGGGCGTCCTGGTGTGCGGCAGGGTCTGCACGCTGCGCTTCCAGCACCCCCATCAAAGTGCACCCCGCTCTGGACCATGATGCTCTGTGCCCTGGTATGTCCCCCCAGCTCCAGACTGCGATCCTTCAGGGCACTGGCTGGTCGGGTGACCACCGGGGCCCGGTTTGCCCAGGGCTTTCTTTGTTTTTGTGCTGAAAATCACATATCCTGGGGAACCTCCAGTCTCGGGCAAAGCAGGACACCCAGTCACCCTATGGCCAAGCCTAGGTCTTCTCCGTGTCCGGAGCACCGCTCCGCACTGGACCCGGCCGGTCCGGGCCCTTAGGGACTACAGAACCAAGAAGCCCGGGCAGACGGTGGCTCCGCCCCTTTTTGTGTCTCAGCCCTTCTGCCCCATCGGAGGCCCCGACACCTCGAACCATCTGGCCACCCCCTCCCTGCCCCAGGAGATGGCGTGGCGCCCTACCTGCGTGCCAGGTAACCCCGGGCGGCCGCCTGGAAGGACACGATGATGTCTGTGACCTTCAGGTCCCGTTCCTCTTCCAGCTGGGCCAGGACCCCTGCCCGGAAGAAGATCTTGCTCTGTCCCACACGGTAGAGGTTGGGGTCCAGTTCTAGGGCTTGGATCTGTGAGGGGTGATGAAGAGGAGGGGCGATGGGGGGAGGTCGCGGCCCACCTCTTGCACCACCAGGGACCCTGCACGGGTGCACATCCACATCCGTCAGCACCCCGGGCGCTGCCCCGCACTCACCATCTTCTCGCAGGCCTGTTTCCCATCCATAAAGCCCTTGGGGATGGCATTGGGCGTCAGGATCTCGTACCTACCAGGGGCGGGACGGGGGTGGGCAGGGTTACACCCAGGTGTCACCGAACTCCCACCAAGGCCCGGGCTCGGAGGGACCAACAGCGGCAACAACAGAACAGTAAGAAAAGCCAACAGCAATGGGCTAAGAGCGTGTATACCGCCGCCCAAAGCCCTGGCCATAAGAGCGGCACCTGGTGGACACTCGCCACGGGATGCTGGGGGGGGCGCCCTGAGGAATAGGCCGATTGCAACGTAAGATGAGGCGCTATGCTCTCTCTTAGGGAAGGCACGGCGGGAGGGGTGTCCTGCTCTCCCATTCCACGGAGGAGAAAGCTGAGAACAGGAACCAAAGGAACTTGCCCGGAGTCCCCAGGCTCAGTGGCCGGTGGGGGGACCTGGGTGCAGGCAGCGGGCCCCCAAACCCGAGCCCCGCCCCCGCCGCCGCGCACTCACCGCTGCCGGAACTCCTGGAAGAGGATGCGGTTGGGGAAGCCCTGGCGGCAGATGCGGATGCCCTCCAGGACGCCGTTGCAGCGCAGCTGGTCCAGCACCAGCCGAGGCTCCAGCTTCCCGGCCTGCGCGGAGCGGTGACGGACACGCGGGGTCGGCGGCGGCCACACGGGGGCGCCCGCGGCCGTCGGGGGAAACCGGGGCGCCCTCCCGGGTCGGAAAGGCAGGCGGTTTCAAAGAGGTTTCACATGGTGTGTGTATACTGCCCCCACCCCCCACCCGCCCTGCTATCTGCAGACAGGGTCTGGGAGAGCACCCTCCTACCACTGAGCACACCCAGCACCCGCCTCTCGGGTCGCATCACCATTCACTAAAACGAACCGGGGCTCCTTGGAGAAACGGGTGAATTTACGTCCTATGTATTTCATCGAATATTAGCCCCTGTGCACCGCAAAACACGCTGTTCTCCCACCAAGAAAGCAAAACTCCTATCGATTAACCTCTGACAGGCTATTGACTGTAAGCCACATCCCTAATTTCAGAGAGGCTAAAGTGTAAGAAATAAATGGGTCTTAGATTTGATAAAATACAGTATTTGCACACAGGACACACACACACACACACACACACACACACACACACACACACACACTAACTACAGTTCCCTAGTTTCTAAGGACAGATTTTTTTTTTAAAGTTTATTTATTTATTTTGATAGAGAGAGAGAGTGAGAGCAGGACAGGTAGGGAGAGAGGGAGACACAGAATCCCAAGCAGGCTCTGCACTGTCAGTGTAGAGCCGGATGTGGGGCTTGAACCCACAAACCATGAGATCATGACCTGAGCCGAAGTAGGACGCTTAACCGAGACACACAGGCGCCCCTGTTTTGTGTTCTCAGTTTCCACTCATGTTGCCCCTTCTCTGATTTTCCTAACAAGAAAACCGTTCGGTGGCCTGGAGCCAGGCACGGTCTCCCCACACCTCCGTGTCGTCCCGTGACACCCCAACAGCCTTCTTTCCATCCCTGTACCTTTCATGCTTCAACCTCCCACCAAGCCTTTGCACAAGCTGATCCCACCTCAGTCACCACCTCCTCCAAGGAGGCTTCCCTGATTTCACCTTAGGTGATACTACCCCTACAAATTCAACCGGCCATTCATCACGAGCGGTTAGTTGAGTGTCTGAGCTCCCCGTTAGATCATGAGAATAGGGGTTGGCTGCACTTTTGCTCTCTCCAGTATCCCCAATACCTGGCACTTAGTAGGTGCTCAGGAAAATTTATGTTCCGTCAATGAATGAATTTCCCTAACAGGGCACTGAGCCTGGGAGGGAAAGGAACTTCCTCAAGGTCACACAGCCAGTCAGAGGGGAGCCCGGGCCCAGGCATGGCTCTGGCCAAGTTCAGTAGCCACCCGCTGCCAGTGCTGCCCCCCGCCCCAGGCCAGTCACTCACCCTCTTCTCATGGTTGGGGATGATACATCGGACGAAGCTGGGGTTGGTGTTGCTGAGTGTGGCCATGAGGCGGCTCAGGGACTCCTTGTAGAGCTGCCCCACTGTTCGGAACATGCCCCGGCGGGGGCGGCCACCGGGCGGGCCATCCCCGAGGCTGCTCACCTGCCCCAGTCCCACGATGCCCTCCACTACGGGAAGAGGAAGCAGATGTAGAGAAAGAAGGGGGTCCGGGGTCAGTTTTCCGTGGACTGTTTTAAGTCAAAGTTCAAGGGTCTTGTCATTTATAGGACCTGGAACTTTGCATATGAAACACCGGTAAGGCAGGTGGACTGATGTGTAAACTCAGAAAGGAGGCTCAGAAAAGTGGAAGTCTGTGCCTAAGGCCACACAGCATAGAAAGTGCAGATCTAGGATTCGAACCCAGGCCGTGAGGGTCCACTGGGAACCTCAGGGAACCATCTCCACTGTCCCTTATCGTAATGACAACGGCACATGCGTACTTGGCACTTACTGTCTGCCGGGCACCACTCAGAGTGCTTTACATGCGCCTGCTCATCTACAAGCCTGTAAGAATCGTTCCCATTTTACAGGTGAGGAAACCGAGGCAGAGAGAGGAAAACAGAGAGAGCGCACACAGCACGGTGGCATTTTTAGGAACTTAAAACCATGTCCCAGTAAGGATGTAACAAAGCCTGGCTTTTATGCGCAGCATCGAAAAGAAGACGGACAGCCTCCACACGAACCGTTTTCCCAAAAAGGCCCGATTTCATGGTGACTATTTTCTCTATTGTCATTTGATGGTGTCACTGCAGCTGGTGAGAATTCCCCACTCCTTCATCTCAAACTCTGTGGGTTTTCTTAATGTTGATTTTTATTTTTGAGAGAGGGAGAGAGAGCGAGAGATAATAGCGTGAGTGGGGCACAGACAGAGAGAGAGGGAGACACCGAATCCCAAGCAGGCTCCAGGCTCCCAGCTGTAAGCAGAGCCCAACGCGGGGCTCGAACCCACGAACCGTGAGATCATGACCTGAGCTGAAGTCGGACGCTTAACCGACTGAGCCCCCCAGGCGCCCCTCAAATTCTGGTTGAAATCATGCCAGCTTCCTCGGGGACCTGCGGCAGGGCCGACTCTGACATCCCGCAGTCCTCACGGATGAGAATCATCAGGGGACAAGCAGACAGCCTTCGCCCAGGGCAGGGCCTGGTGCACAGTGGGGGGCCCACCTATGGCCTTTCCCTCCCTGGGTTCAACGTTCCCGCTCACCGCCATACTTCCAGTTGTTATCAAAATGGTAATGAGAGCAGAGGCCCTGGGAGGTCTTGGGTTCAAATCCCAGCTCTGTCCTTTCCTGGCTGTGTGACTTCAGGCAGGTGTCTTAACCTCCCTGTGCTTTAAGTTCCTCATCTGTATGATGGGGATAATAGCACTAACACCTGCCTCGGATTGTTCAGAGGATCTTTTTTTTAAATTTATTTATTAATTTTGAGAGACAGTGTCAGCGGGGGAGGGGGAAAGAGAGAGAATCCCAAGCAGGCTTCACACTGCACAGAACCTGGCACGGGGCTCAAACTCATGAAACCGAGAGATCACGACCTGAGCCAAAATCAAGAGTAGGATGCTTAACCTACAGAGCCACCCGGGCGCCCTGTTCGGACGGTTCTAGGTGTGAGTAATTGAAAACGGGCTCCGCACAGTGCGCAGCACGTAGTAGGTGCTCAGTAAACGCCAGCCAGAATGACCACCGTGGCTTGGACTTTCACATGCGGTTTCACTAGAAGGCGTCATGGGGCTCAGAGAGTCTGGACACTGCTGAGGAAGGCCACAGGGAAGGAGAAGAAGAGCGAGAGTCCCCCGCACGGAGGGGAGGGGACAGATGTGCCAAGGCAGGTACCTGGTCCAACAGCCCACCCTCCTCATCCGGCAAAGCTCACCCGTCGACGCATAGCAACACCCACCCCCTGACGGAGAAATGGCAGAGCCGCGCCTCCCTGAAGATCCTGGGGGCGATGATGGGAAGGAGCCAAGGAAAGAGAATTGCTGGAAGCCCCCGTGTTCTGGGAGGTGAGGACACATGGGGGGAGGCAGAGAGATGGGGGGTGCGAGATGCAATAGGAACGCAAAAAAGGGAGGAGGGAGAGAAGGTGGCAAGACAAAAAGAGGAGAGCATTATTAGTCAACAGCACAAAGCAAAGCGGGAGGGAAAAACCTGAATGTTGGCCATGAACTTTTTTTTTTTTTTTTTTTGGCCTTGAACTTTTAAAGCTAGGGGGCTGTCCTGTCACCTTTGTGTCTACACACGGAGGGCATCAAAGATGACCGGAAGGATGACTGTCCATTGTGAGAATTTAATGCCAAGAGGATAAAAAACCTCTCTCCCTAGAGGTTAAATCTATCTGTTTTATTAGGTATCCCTTTTTGCCCTGGCTGCCAGGAAGCTCAAGGACTAATTCAGTGCTCCTTCCTAGCTTGTTGTGTGGGTCTCTCGGAGGTGAGAGCTTTCCCCCTGGGCTCCCAGGATGCTGGGCACCCAACTCTGGGCTCGGGGCAACTGTAGTAGAGGTTGATGCACAAATGGCCCCAGTTCCCTGTCCCTCCCTGTGACTTGCAGCTCCTTCAATCTGGGCTGCTCTGACTTGCTTTGTTTGGGAGAACTGTGGAGGAAGGAACGCTGTACCAGGTGGGAGACAAGGACGCAGCTTCCGCCTCTCTCTTGGAACCTCTGGAGAGCCAGGCTCATAGGAGATGGGGCACGTGAGGGATCAGGGTGGGGTGGGGGTGGGGCATGACGTGTCCATAAAGGGGACACATATATTAAAGAAGTGTGTGTCGGGGTGGGGGGCGGACTTTCAGTCTGAGGAGATGATTCTTACAGCAGAATCTGGTTCTGTTCCAGAACATCGAACACTGCTTTTCAGTGTGTACAAACCACATGAGACAAACCTCAAACTCCTCTATCTAAAATCAGCTCATGACATCAGGCACCTTGTGCCCTTTTGGTTCTGTGAGCCCGTCTGGGAACCGCTCATCTTGCGTATTTTGTTTTCTGGTCTAATTGCAGGGGCTAGCAAGGAAAACTTCGCTTTTGGTGTCAATAAAAGGCCAAAGCAAACAGGCAGACTCTAGAAGCCTTGAGTCAGGAAAACAAATCAGGACGTGGTTAAAATCACCTCTCCTCTAGGATGGGGAGAGGCAGACACGGCGTGGAAAGGTGCGCGGTCTTGTACATTTTCTGCCCGTGCCTCCCAGAAGCGTCATTCCCAAAACACAGATGGCCAAAGCCACGTGCGCCTTGTGGGAGCAGGAGAGCTTTGCAAAAACTACGACTCCGTCCGCTGTTCCTTTCTTCTTCCCTGGGGCCCTGAGGGGAACTCCGCAGCGAAGAGAGCAAAGCCTGAAGGGGACTAATCTCTGAAACACCACCCTGGGGAGTTTCCTTGTCGTGATTAATTAGTTTTCGGTCAAATCTCTTGGTGTTTTTGTTTAGGGATCACATGCCACCTATGATGAATAGCTTTCTTCCTTTATAAGACGCCTATGGTTATTTCTTTTTCCAGTCTGATCGCAGAGGCCAGCACTGCCAAGCCCGCGTTTCAGAGCAGCGCCGACCGCGGGCATCCCCGTCTGTCTCTGGTTAAAGACGAGAGTTTTATCCCTGAGCACGAGGCCGGCGTGAGACAGTCAGCCGGCCAACATTCAATCAATAGTTGTGGAAACGCTACCGTCACCCTGTCTGGCCTGCCTGCGTCACTTCTGCGTCCGAGCAGACAACTCACGCTCAGCATGGCCTCTAGAACGAAGGGGTGCACCCTGTGGGCTGGGAAGAGGGATGCGCCGGGCAGGGACAGGGCCTGGGGAGGCTGGTCCTCACCGTCTTTCCAGATCTCCGCCGTCAGCCGGTCTGTGCTCTGGTGTAGCAAGGCGGCGACGCTGTCATTCAGAGGGTCCATGTTTTTCATCAGCCACTCGTTGGCCTTGTAGTCGACCTGGACGAAGTCAGGCAGAGGACGCTGGTGAGCCTGCAGGGTCACCGGCTCTCCCAGGTGCCCATGGAACAGCCCAGAAGCTCTGAGACCTCCAGCTCCAGGGCTCACCACGCACGAGAGCGCACCAGTGCCACCTGGTGTCCGTGGCCAGAACTGCACCCTCCACCCTCAGGGCCCCTCTCCCTTCACGTCCCTCACCTGTTCTCTGTCCCACCTTGGGGACCTCGTCCACCATCACTTCCTCCTTATCCGTTCTGTCCCAGCTGCCCTGGCCTCCTCACTGCTCCTCAAACCTGCACGCTCATTTCTGCCTCCCCACTGACCCCTGCCGCTCCCCTGCCTGGGATGCCTCACCGCTGACCCCTGCCGCTCCCCTGCCTGGGATGCCTCACTGTGGGTGCTCGCACGGCTGGCGCCCTGTGACTATCCGGGGCTCTGCTCTGAGGCTCCCGGAGTCAAAGTCCAGACCCACTCGTGTGTGCCCCCGGCAGACCACGGCTCCCCCGAGGCCAGGGCTCAGGTCTGACTCACGGCACAGGGCACACCGGAGTCTCAGACGACGTTTGGAAAAGGGAGTGAGTGCTTCCGGAACACACAGGTCTGTCTCCCAGCCCCCACGTGCTGTTCCTGCCCCCCGGACACCCTTCTCGGGCTTCACCCGGCCTCTGCTGGCTGTCACTCCTCACTGATTTATTTTTTTACTTTTTGTTTTATTTTAGAGACAGAGCACAAGCGGGAGAGGGACAGAAGGAGAGAGAATCTTAATGTTTGCTTATTTTTGAAAGAGAAAGAGAGAGAGAGACAGAGTGCGAGTGGGGGAGGGGCATAGAGAGGGAGACACAGAATCTGAAGCAGGCTCCAGGCTCAGAGCTGTCAGCACAGAGCCCGACATGGGGCTTGAACCCACAGACTGTGAGATCATGACCTGAGCGAAAGTCAGACACTTAACCGACTGAGCCACCCAGGCGCCCCTTAAATTTTTTCCTTTATTTTAGAGACAAAGAGAGCATGAGAGGGACAGGGGCAGAGGGGTGGGAGAGAGGGAGAGAGAGAGCGAGAGAGCAAGAGAGAGCAGCAGCAGAGGGGCAGAGAGAGACGGGAGACACAGAATCCGAAGCAGGCTCCAGGCTCTGAGCTGTCAGCACAGAGCCCAACGTGGGGCTCAGACTCATGAACTGTAAGATCATGACCTGAGCCGAGGCCGGATGCTCAACCGACGGAGCCCCCAGGCGCCCCGAGGAAGCTCTCGCTGACTGCACCGGTGTCCTCGGTCCCCCTGGGGCTCCGGGCCGCTGCCGGTGTCTGGGCGCAGCGGACACCAGGCGGCTCCTGCTCTCCCCTGCCGTCCCCGGGGGTGCGGCCAGGGGGTCCCCGCTCCCGCCCACAAGCCTCACGGCCGCCCAGGCCCTCACCTTGCCCGCGTAGTGCAGGACACTGAAGTCAGCCTGGTCCCGCAGGTTCCTGGGTCTCTGGAACTTGGGGTGGCCCCCTTGCTCCTGCGCCACCTTCTCGACGAAGGACTTGTCCGTGGCCTTCGGGAACCAGCACTCTTCGTCCAGCAGGGCCAGCAGGCCGGGGGGGTTAGCCTAGCCGTTAAGGGGGGGGGATGCGGAGGTCAGATCCCCAAACGCGGGACGCTCGGGCAGCTGCTAACTCGCCCCCGTGAGGGGCACGGGGACACACGGCCGGACGCAGAGCGGCAGCTCCGGTTATGGCCGTCGGTCAGCGCCTCGGTGGCAGCCGGGCCCGTGGCAGGCACGGCGGGGGGGTCACCGGCGGCCACGCGTCTATGAGGCAGGTGCCGGCCGTCGTTAACCGAGGGAGAGGCCGGAGGCCCAGCGGGGCGGAGGCGGGCGGGGCGGGGGGATCTCCCGGCCGGGGAGGCAGCGGAGGCCGGAGGCGGGCAGGAGGCCCCGAGGCTCACCGGCCGCTCAATGAGGTCGATGCAGGGCTGCAGGTCGAGGCCGAAGTCGAGGAAGGTCCAGGGGATGCCCTCGCGCTGGTACTCCTCCTGCTCCAGGATGAACATCGTGTGGTTGAAGAGCTGCTGCAGCTTCTCGTTGGTGTAGTTGATGCACAGCTGCTCGAAGGAGTTGAGCTGCAGAGGACGAGGGGCCAGTGAG